>OVAX01000136.1:0-41269 GCA_900406405.1 Lepidium africanum
AGAATCCCTAAACCTGACAAGAGATCTACTCAGACATAATAGAAATAGAAACAGAAATCATTGGAGAAGAAAACATGAAATTGCAATAGAAATATAAAAAGGGTTCAGAAATTCTTCTCAAGGTCTAGAGGAATTCTTCTCTGAGCTTACAAAAGCTAAAACTGCTGTAAAAAGGTCTATCACAAGTCTGTTCTCTCTCAAACGAAATAAGAAAAAGAGTATATATATGTCTATAACTCGTATGTACAAAATAGGAAAATTAGGTTATCTCTAGTAGCTTCGTTGATCGATCGATCACTAATGAGCGGTCGATCTCCCACATAGCTTGGTTGATTATAAGGTCGAGCGCTGCTTCTGCTGTAGATGTGATCGATCGATCATGAGATGTGAGGTCGATCAACAGGTCGAGCGGAGCTTTGGCTGAAGATAGTGATCGATCGAGCAAGGGGTTTATCGATCGATCATTATTCTTTTGCTGAAAATCCAGAAAATGCTCCAAATTCTTCCAAACGAAAATCCACTTGTGTAATCCAAATTCTTCTCGTTTTCCACCTGAAAAGACTCTAAAATACAGAAAAAGACTCTTAAAACAAACGAATTAATGAGATCAAAACCGATAAAAATCGAGGTATATCAATGAGGGAGGTGATGTTCATCAGGATTGCATATACCTTAGAGATTAGGGAGCAAGTGTTTATGGCTCCTATTAGTGTGATTGAATCATTGAGTTCAAAGTGTGATAGCTTCAATTCGATGGCTTTCTTGAGTGACATCCTTATTGCCAAAGCTTCAACAGCTAGTGGGGAAGTGACTGAGGGTAAGGATTCCGAGAAGCTAGCTATCTCCACTCCTTTTTCATCTTCAAAATGGATTCCAATTCCTGCTACCATTTTACCAGGTTTCCAAGCTCCATCACTGTAGCATATCAAGCTTTTTGCAGGCCTAGAACTCATCATTATAGGCGAAGGATTAGTTGATTTCGTATTCTTCTCGCCAAATTCCAGATGAGCTTTCTCCCATTCTTTTGCATCAAGGATCGATCTGTTTAATACTTCTTCTGCAGAAATTGAGTGATTGTTGAAATGAGGTTATTCCTTGATTTCCATAGGTGCCAGAGGATCCAAGCACTTCGAGCACGAGATTCCAGAGGGGGGGAGAGAGAGGGGCTTTTTAGGGCTCTTCTCTACAAATCTAAGAGTGGAAAGGTCTGTGAAGTGTTCGGCCGTAGGCTTATAGGAGCCAAGTTCCAAATCTGTTTTGCATAGGAGCAGTAAAAAAGGGCGTGAGCAATGGTTTCGCGTTCTACGCATCTTTTGAACGTCGGGTCAATGGCAATATGTTTAGACTCCATATTATCTCCTACTGGTAACGCTCCCTGAAGCATCTTCCATATAAAAATTTTGATTTTTGATGATGTCCTAATCTTCCATACTTCGCTTAGCCAGTTGATATTTTTTGTTTTTGCGTTCGCTTGACACTCTTCCTCTAATTCCTTTGCTGCAAAATATCTTGATTTGGATGTATAGGAACCACTCTTATGCTTAAGCCAAATTAGCTTATCCTCGTGGTTGTGTTTACTTGGGTGTATGCTGAGGATAATGCTTAGTAAGCTTGGCATCATTGCAGTTATCTTATTCTCGTCCTATTGTGTAGAATTTGGCTTAAAAAGCTCTGCCACTATTTTCTGATAGTCACTCTCATGTGCAGGTCTTATAGGTGTCTGTTGTTTCGTCGATGAAAGCCAGTGATCCTGCCAGATTTTGACTGTTTTCCCATTGCCAATAACCCAGCCTGAGTTTCCTTTGATCAGATCTCTTCCCAAAAGGATGCTACTCCAACCGTGTGAAGCATTATTAGGGGCTGTGCAATTCAGAAAACTCGTGGTTCTGAAGTACTTTCTTTGTATTGTTCTTGCTAGTAAGGAGATGGGGTTGTTGAGAATTCGCCAGCTCAATTTCCCTAGCATAGCCACATTGAAACTTCTTATATCTCGGATACCTAGTCCTTTATTTCTCTTCGGTAAGGTGAGTTTCTTCCATGCAATCCAATCCATCTTTTTAGAATTATTACTGTCCCACTAGAACCGTATGAAAGCGGATTTGATCTTTTTGCATTGGTATTTTGGGAGGGCAAAACAAGACATAGCATATGAGGGAATAACTGCCAGAATGCTCTTGAGTAATGTTAGCTTTCCCGCAGGCGAGATGAAGCGAGCCACTCCGCTAGTTGTCCGTTGTTTGATCATATCTATGATGGAATTGAAAAGCTCCTTTTTCCTTCTCCCAAATTGCTACGATAAGCCCCTTTTTTCTTCTCCCAAATTGCTACGGTAAGCCTAGATACTTTCCAACCCCTCCCTTTTGTTCAATTCGCAGCTGTCGTTTAATCTGATTTTTAGTATTGAGAGGTGTTTGACGGGAGAAAGTGATTGAAGACTTATTTTCATTGATCAGTTGCTCTGATGCTGCAACATACTTTCTCAGAATGTTCTGTAGAGTACTCACTTCCTTTTGGTTGGCTTGAAGGAAAAACATGGTATCATTGGCTTACATGTTCATTCACTTTCTTATATACCGTCAAATAGATTAGTTTCTTTCAATCAATTTAACTGCTAACATGTCAATTTTTACAAACAATTAGATCAATAAGGTTTAAAACATGTTTTATTTGGAAAATAATTAGAAGTCAATGTTTTATGGGGATATACATTGAGATTATGAAATTATGTGGGATTTTTCCTTTTTATTTCGTAGAAAATAATCCTCCTTAATTCTTAATAAAAGTGTTTATCGTTGAAAACTTCAACTGTAATAAATAGTCTGACCAAGGAAAAAACGATAATAAAAAGTGATTCGCAGTGGATAAACGAATAGCACCACAAGGGCTCACCCACTATCGGCCCAAAAGAGAAGGCCTATTTTATAATTAAAGTTAGCAATTGAGATCCACTTATTAGATAATGCCTATAGCTCTACAAGTTTTCATCATTTCTCAACGGCTCTTTTCTTTTGCAGACGATTGTTTCGAAATCTTTCTGTAAGTTTACTCTTTACTTGATTTCTTCTTATTTCGTTTAGGGTTTTGTTTTGCGAAAACGATAATCTTCACTCATAACTTTCTCTGGATTCATAATATTCATCTTTTTCTTTTTTCACTCGTTTTGGTTTTGATTTTACTCGATTTGTTCTAATTTCTATCAAGGATTCAGGTTTCTTTCTTCGAATTAAAATTAGGGTTTCAAAATTTCTTTCAAAGTTTTAGGTTTCTTTCTTCGAATTAAAATTAGGGTTTCAAAATTTCTACAATTTTTTTTCTTGAAAAGATTTTATTCTCGTTTTAGTTTTGAATCACTCGATTTACTCGTTTTAGTTGTCTTTGAAATAACCCTTCTCTTTTGTTTAAATTTCAGGTCAAATAACAAGAAAAGATTTTTCTCATTGATCATATGTTCCTGAAGGATCCTTCTACAACGTCATCGCTTCAGGTATAATCTCTGAACTATGGTAGCTACATTTTCCAGTTTATTGTGTGTGTCAAATTCTAACTTGGGATATATTTTTTCCCCTCTTTGGTGATGTTTCAAACCATAGTACCGAAATTGGAAAAGAAAACCCACAACTCTAAAGTTAATGACGTCTCATACTAGTTGCCCAAGGATCATCAAAGGGGAAAAGGGAACATAAAAAGCCCCTAAAACTCTAATAACTATGTCCGATTGTGTGAGCACACTTAATGATGTCTCATACTAGTTGCCTAAGGATCATAAAAGGGGAAAAGGGAACACAGAAAGCCCCTAAATTCTAATATCTATGTCCGATTGTGTGAGCTCTAAACTTAATGATGTCTCATACTAGTTGCCTAAGGATCATCAAAGGGGAAAAGGGAACATAAAAAGCCCTAAAAACTCTAATAACTATGTCGGATTGTGTGAACTCTAAGCTTAATGATGTCTCATACTAGTTGCCTAAGGATCATTAAAGGGGAAAAAGGAACACAAAAAGCCCCTCAAAATCAACAGCTTTTGTCCGAATGTGTGAGCTTAAATGTTGATAAAGTCTCATACTAGTTGCCTAATGATAATCAAGGGAGGAAAAGGGAACAATATAAATCCTCCAAATATTAAGATTTTGAGTTATATTCTCAAAATTGTCCAATGGGAAGTAGTCTAAAACAAAATGGGGTATAAACAATGAAAAAGCCCTTGAAGCCTAACACAAACCACTGTACAGTCCCATGGGAGTTGCCTTAACGTTTAAAAACCAGCGGCTTAAATTCATAATTCAAATTATTGGCAAAGAAAAAACAAACTCTTCGATAGAAAACAAAGGGGGTATGGGAACTGCAATAGCCCCAAAAGGTTAACCACTATGTCAGCATTTGTGAGCATAATTTAAGACAATCTCACATATATAGTTGCCTAATAAAACAAAAGGAAAATGAGGAGAGAAAAAAGGTTCAAGCTAACTTCAGAGATCATACACAGTGAGATCACAAAAACTCTAATCTAAGCAGTCATTAAAAATTGTTATATGGAAGCTCAAAATAATTGCATGCACACAAACACATCTGAATGTGTGTGCTTTGTAACTAAAAGGAGTTATGTAGGTGTTTGCAACACAAGTACAGATCAAAACAATTGATGGCATAGTTGCCTATACTCATTAGAAAAACCAACGGCTTAAAAATGATTATTTGGTTTGAAAATAAAGGGGAAATGAGAACTGAAAAAGCCCCTAGAAACTAATAGTTTCAGAGTTCATAACACAGTGAGATCACATAATCTCTAATCTAAGCAGTCATTAATAGATGTTATACGGTAGATCAAAGTAATTGCATACACACAAACACATCTGAATCTATGTGCTTTTTAACTAAAAGAATGGGAGTTTGCAACACAAACCTACAAGGAACGAAACAACTGATGGGAAAGTTGCCTAAAATGATAACAAAAACCAACGACTTAAAAATGATTCTTTGGTTTGAAAACAATGAGGGTATTGGGAACTGGAAAAGCCCCTAAAAACTAATAGTTTCAGAGGTCATACACAATGAGAATACAAAAACTCTAATCTAAGCAGTCTTTAAAAGATTGTATATGGGAGCTCAAAATAATTGCATACACACAAACACATCAACACAACCTGCAACCTAAAGCAGGATATGGGAATGAAAAAATCCTTTAAAAGGTTTTAAAGTTAAGAGTTTATACACACAAACAAGGATCGAAACAATTGATGAGAGAGTTGCCTAAATGATTACAAAAACCAACAACTTAAAATTGATTCTTTGGTTTGAAAAGAATGGGGAAATAGGAATTGAAACAAAGGGGTACATAAATTGCAAAAGGATCAAAGGGGAAAAGGGAACATAGAAAGCCCCTAAAAATCTAATATCTATGTGCGATTGTGTCAGCTCTAAAGTTAATGATGCCTCATATTAGTTGCCTAAGGATCATCAACGGGGAAAAGGGAACAAAAAGCCCCTAAAAATCAACAGCTTTGTCCGAGTGTCTGAGCTTAAATGTTGATAAAATCTCATAATAGTTGCCTAATGATAATCAAAGGAGGAAAAGGGAACAATAACATTCCCCAAAAAACCAAGTTTTTGAGTTACATTCTCAAAATTGTCCAACAGAAAGTAGTCTAAAACAAATATGGTATGAACAATGAAAAAGCCCTTGAAGCTTAATACAACCACTGTAAAGTCACGTGGGAGTTGCCTTAACTTATATAGAACCAGCGGCTTAAATTCATAATTTAAATTAGCCCTGGGCATAATAACCAGAACCGAAAAACCGAATCGAATCGACCCGAAAATTTCGGTTCGGTTCGGTTTCGGTTTCTAAAAAAGAACCGATCGGTTCTATTTTTTAAGTAACTTCGGTCTTCGGTTTGGTTTGGTTTGGTATTAGTTTTTAAAAAGAACCGTTCGGTTCCAATTTTTAGGTAATTTCGGTTTTCGGTTCGGTTCCAAGAACCGAAAGTTACCAAATAGGAACCAAAAATAGTTAGTACTAAAAAATTTTTGGTTATTGTTTTGGATATTTGGTTACTTTTTAAGTACTTTTGGCTACTTTTTGAAAAAAGTAACCATTTGGAACCGAACTAATTTTATTTTAGTACTAATTCGTTCCACTTTTTTGGAACCGGAACCGAACCGAAACCAAACCGAATTTAATAGATACCCATTGGTTACCATATTTCCAGAATTGGCAAAACCGAAACCGAAACCAAACCGAACCGAAACCGAACCGAATTTTTGTTAGTACCTATTGGTTACCACTTTTTGGAAACCAAAAAACCGAAAACTGAAAAAACCAACCCAAACCGAACCGAAGAACCGAATGCCCAGGCCTAATTTAAATAATTTGCAATGATTTCTTTGGTGAAAAACAAAGGGTACGGGAACTGTAATAGCCTAAAAAGGTTAACCACTATGTCGGCATTTGTGAGCATAATATAAGACAATCTCACATTATATAGTTGCCTAATAAAACAAAAGGGAAATGAGGAGAGAAATAAGGTTCAACCTAACTTGAGAGATCATACACAATGAGATCACAAAAACACTAATACACAATGAGATCACAAAAACTCTAATCTAAGCAGTCTTTAAAAGATGTTATATGGGAGCTCAAATAATTGCATACACACAAACACATCTGAATGTGTGTGCTTTATACCTAAAAGAAGTTATATGGGAGTTTGCAACAAAAACCTGCAACTTAAAGCAGGATATGGGAATGACAAAAGCATTTAGAAGCTTTGAGAGTTAAGAGTTTATAAACACAAGTATAGATCAAAACAATTGATGGGACAGTTGCCTGAACTGATAAGAAAAACCATGGGCTTAAAAATGATTCTTTGGTTTGAAAAGATGGGGAAACGGGAACTGAAAAAGCCCGTAGAAACTAATAGTTTCAGAGATCATACACTATGAGATCACAAAAACTCTAATCTAAGCAGTCTTTAAAAAAATTTTATATGGGAGCTCAAATAATTGCATACACACAAACACATCTGAATTTTGTGTGTTTTATAACTAAAAGAAGTTATATAGGAGTTTGCAACACAAACCTGCAACCTAAAGCAGTATATGGGAATAACAAAATCCCTTTAAAAGCTTTTAGAGTTAAGAGTTTATACACACAAGCAAGGATCGAAACAAAAATCACCGGCTTAAGATTGATTCTTTGGTTTGAAAAGAATGTTTATGAGAGATAGAAAACAAAACTGTGTTGTAAAAGAATTCTGCATATCTACCCTCAGGTATGTTATCAGTTTAAATTTACATTTTATTTATACAACTAGCTTCCCATTTGATGAACTAGTCTAGTCTCGTGAGTTTTTGTTTGCAGGTTTACCTTTTGATAACTGCTGCACTTGCAACGTGCCCTTCCCAATATTCTTCAGGTTAGTCTTTTAATGAAGCGTCCGTAGCTCTGAGAGCCAAAGGTTAGACCTTTACACTCACTAGCAACCGGCGTAAAATAGCGAATTTTGAGAATTGAAAAGCTTTGGATATATTTCACATGTATTTATTGGAGAAAGAAACCTTTAATATATCTGCTTAACCAGATTTCTACAAAAGCCAGAATGAACATGCTTTTGACTGAATGCACAGAGACAAAAAAAGGTATTGCTTCATCTTCACTTGGTACTATCACATCATAAGTAGATTTAGACTCTGTGATCGTGAGATCAAAAGAATCTTAAACGTTGTCAAGCGATCCAGCGCTTGTGTGGTTCACACATCATCAAGTATCACCAGCTTCTACATGCCCTCAAACTGAAAATTGCAATCTGGAACTGAATTTACAGTTCACAACCAGATAACACATACTTCTTTGATTCCTGCATATATTCAGAATCATTGTGATTGATGCATACATATATAAATGCATACTTCTTTGATTCTTGCATACATACATCAATGCTGCATACTTACAGAATCATTGTGATTGATGCATACATACATAAATGCATACTTCTTTGAATGCTATCGTTGTTCATTGTTTCTTTGTTTATGTGTTCAATGAATTTGCTTGTTCTTTCTCTGCTTTTGTTGCTTCCTTGATTGTATGCTCTTTTGCTCAATTTGTTTGTTTCTTTCTTATATGATTTTTATGATTCCCCTGCTTGATTGATTCAATACTTTCCTTTTTGCTTTTTGATTTCTTTGATTGCTTTCCTTACTTTGCTTCTTTGATTCCTTTGCTTAGTAAGACTGTTCTTCCATTGTTTATCTCTTTGATTTGTGTGCTTGAGTTTCTCAAGATTCGAAGATTTTGATACGAAGTGACCTCAGAAAAAAAAGAGTTGTAAATTAATCATCTAACTCACTAAACAGAAGAAACAGTCACATAACAATAACCAAAAAGTCAAAAATCCAAAATTTCTCTGAATTTGTTAGCTCTATCATCAAAAACAACATCTTGTTATTTGGATTTACAAACACAGAACAGGCAAAAGAAGATAAATAACTACATTGAACTTCATCGTCTGTTTGAGCTCTTGGGCAAGAGTGGTTTTACCTACACTACACATTCCACTAATCCCAGAAACCCCTCCTTGACTTTCGAACATCAAATTCTCCAAATCGTCGAACTTCTCAATCTCCATAGCCTCAGATATCTTCGTCATTATCCTCGTATAAACTCTAAAATTGGTCATTTGAAAAATAATACTAAAAAGGCAACAAGACTTCAAACAGGTAAAAAAAAAAAAACAAAGAGAACCCGATGGTAGATTCATTACCTTTCTCTTAATTTAAAGTAGCCATTTAATTTGTCACAAAAACCCAAGTGTTAGGTTGACACTTAGCCCAATGGTCTAAATAGGAGTAGAAAATATATTGAGAAAAATATGCAAGATTTATTAGTGCAAGACAGATAGAAATTTTGACTGGAATTAGAAGGGGAATCTCCCAACAATCAGAATAACAAAGACAAAAGGATTGAAAAATAACAAAGCAGAGGCACACAAAAGCTCTCTGAAAATCGAAGTGATAGGTAATAAGAATCATAAGAGATCTGTTTTATTCTTCAAACATTGGAACCATTCTCTTCAATCTCTTTACTGGTTCCCGAGTCTTGTCTCCTCTTCAATCCTCCTGAGCTAGAGGAACAGCCTGAGCCTGTAAGAAAACAAAAGAGCAACTGCATTAGAGCGACAGACAAAAGTTTCATTCTTTTGATACCAAAAGGGTTTAATAATGCATACCAATGGACGATACTTCAATGCATAGAACATTTCAAGGTAACGGCGAGCCTCAAGACGGTCAAGGTTCGAGACATGCTTCCAGAATCCATACACACCGGTCAATGTCAAGAGCCTCTGAGAGTAAATTTGCCATGTGTATCTGCAAAAGACCCACAAAAGATAAGCTTGCGAATTGTCTTTTGTGAACTAATAAAAGAAACAAGGCATGTTGAGTTTTACTTTTCTTCAATCCTCTGAAGTCCTCCTTTTGAGATCTCATCCCAGTGAGATGGATCCTCCTTACACTTGGTGAAGAAATCAGCAAGAGTATCAGCTGCTTGATCACCATGGTATGGATCAATGTGGAAACCAGATTTACCATGCACAATGATCTCAGCTGGACCACCTTTGCAAGTGGCGAAAGTCGGTAATCCACAGGTCATGGCTTCCACAACAGTCAAACCAAAGGCTTCATACAATGCAGGTTGCACAAACGCACCCTTGGTGTCAGCGATGTACCGGTACAGCTCACCGTTCCTAACTCTGTTCATCTGAGAGGAGATCCACCTAAACTGACCATTCAGCTTGTATGTCTCAATGAGATCATACATTTTTTTCATCTCAGCCTTCTCTTCGTTGTCCTTTGATTCTTTCCTCCTGTCTCCTCCTACAACCACCAAGTTGACTAGCTCACGCAGGCGAGTATTCTTCCCATACCACTCAACAAGACCTGACAAGTTCTTGACACGGTCAAGCCTAGCCATTGTGAAGAGGATTGGCTTATTCCTGTCCTTGAGTACACAACTGTTCCAAAAGAGACGCAGAAAGATCAGATCTATAATCAAAACGTTAAAGGAGATGAACACGAAAGATTCAACAAAAGCTTACAGGTGCTCTTCGTTTTCAACATCACTGTAGAGGAGCTCCTCGATCTCAGTGTGGAATTTAGTCAATCTACGCTTTTCCTCTGTGTAAGGGAAGTAGATGCTCATATCAGCACCAGGGGAGACAATGTTGAACTTGGGATCAAACACATCAATCCCGTGAACAACTCTGTACAGTCCAGGAAGAGTAAAAGCCGTGTGGCTCTCATACTGCCCAACAGTCTCTTTGCTGCAAAATGAGTACACAAGACCATTCATATATACTGAAACCATTTCTCTGAAACAATTTAATATTTACTCCATTAAGTCTCGTTACCTTCCAGCAATTTCTTGGAAAGTACTGGTGATGATAAAATCAGTGTGGTTCATTGCGAAGATATCTGCAGTGAACTGGCATGAGAAATGGTACTTTTCATCAAGGCTCTTCCAGTAAATATCAGAATCAGGGTACTTTGTCTTCTCCAGAGCGTGAGCAATTGTACACTGTAAGGGACAGTTGATAAAGAATTAGCTTGACGCTTGATATAGCTAATTTGATGGATATGAAACATTAGAAAACAAGAAGTCTGACCTGAGTGACACCAAGTTTGTGTGCCAATAATGAGGCAACAAGGTTGCCATCACTGTAGTTACCGATGATAAGGTCAGGCTTTCCATTCAACTCTTTTGATAGCTCAACCGCAGCATCCTAAAATAGCAAGAGAGATTCAGTTTATTGTCTAAAATGAGCGAAAAAGAACAAGGTTTATATAGAAACAAAATGAGTGTTCTTCACCTCAGTGTAAGTCTCTAGATATGGCCAGACTTCAAATCTTGAGATCCATTTGCGAACAATACCCTTCTCTGTTCTGAAGGGCACACGAAGAATATCACAGTACTCAGATCCATCAACTCTCTCAAGACGCTCACCACATGTTGTTCCTACCGCATCAGGGAGCAGTCGAGTGAGCTGCAACAGAACCAAAACACACAGTGAGAATTCAAACAGCCACTAGAATGAATTCAAGGTTGAAGCAAATTAACTAAGAAACTTACAATGAGAATTCTTGGAGTAATGTTGAGTCCTTGTTGCTTAATACGTTGGAGCATCTCTGTCTCCAAAGCACGAACTTGATCCAAAATGTAAACAACCTGAAAGATGACAAAAAATTGAGTTCATAGATGAAGACAAAACAAGTAATGTATCTCTACTAGAAGAGGAAGAGTTTGGTCTTGACCTGGCCACCAGTGTCAGGGTAACCAAGAACATTGTCCTGAGCAAAGTAACCATGTGGAGAGAGGATAACCACATTGAACACCATAGGGATTCTTCCTAGAAAGGTCTCAAGAGTGCAAGGGTCAGGGGCCTCGAGAAGGTCTAAAAGAAGACGGATCATGTCAAGGACACGCTCAGCATTGTCTCCCCATCCCCTCTCAAGACCAATCTCTTCAAACTTGGCCTCAAACTCTTCATACGGAGTTTCAGGCTTAAGCTCAGCCAGATACTCCTCAGCTTTCCTCGACACGTGTTGCAGACTGTTGAGGTCTTGAATTTTCTCACTCAACATCAGGCTCTATACACAACAAAACAACAAATCATTCAAACAAGATTCTGTGCTTAATTAAGAAGAGATTAAACTGATATAATCATTACCTTTCCTTGGTGGCTGTGTATACGAAGGAACTTAAGCAGAGGAAGCAGACTCTCCTTGTCATGGAAGAGCTTAGCAGAGAGGTGACGGTTAAGGAACTCAACACCATCTCCAATGTATTTATGGAGAGTTGGGCGTGGAACAGATGCATTGAATGGCTCAAAATCAAGCTCAAGAGTGAAATTACCATTCTTACTGCAAATTCCAAAATGTCATATTGTTAAGTCCAAAAGTCCAACAAGAGATCAGAAAACAAAATTGAAGTTAGAAATAGTTATAACACATACACTCCATCAACAAGTTCTTCCTTGAAATGAAGAAACTCAGCAGGTTGAAGCTCGTCAACAGCAAGAGCATGGATATTAACTCTTAGGTATTCCCAAACACCAGGTCTTGGTCTCACAGCTAGTGCAACCCAAGGTGGCAACACTATAGCTTCCTGTTATTTAAAACCCACCTATAAAGATCAAAACTTTATCCTAAACAAAGATCAACAAATGATTTGAAGTTTTTTGTAAATGTACCTGAGTGGATCTAAGAAGATCAAAGAAAGGACCACCTTCAAGTTTCTTCTGTGTTTCTTTTGGCAAAGCCTCGAATTCAGCAATGATCTGGTTTTGTTGCAATATACCTTTACCTTTAGCTTCAACCCTAAAACATCATAAGAAGTGATCAAACGTTTTTCCTTCGCCAGCAAAAGCCATTGATTAAAGTTAGATTGAGAATACCTGGAAAGCAAGGCAAGGACTTCGTTTCTCTCAGAAACTAGCGTTTCATTCAAACGCTCACGTTGGCTATGAACGCGCGTTATCGTACGTTCAGCGTTCGTCATTGATCCAAAAGAAAGTGAAAAAAATGTTCTGGAAACTGCAGAGAGAAAAGAAAGATCGACAAAGAAAATTAGAAAAGTACAGAGAGATTGTTGTAAGATGATGAAAATGTGATGAAGTCTATTTGATTTCCAACATTCACATCATCATATATAAAGAAAACTAAAATATTATTAAATATCATAGTTGAAGATATTATTTTTACAAAGGTCAAGACTTTTGATCAAAACGTGACTTGTTGGTAATTACTATCTTACCCTTAACTTTCCAAGGTTTTACTGAAACTATTTATAATTGACCTTTTAACTTACAGAATGGACACATATATGAAATTCGGTTTTGATATTATTACAGTTTTATTAAATTGTTTTCTTTTTTTAAATAACAATGATTATTGAAAAATTTCAAGCCGACAAGGAATAAGGACGTGTACAAAATGGAAATGATATATTAAGAAGTATCTTATCCAAATTAAATTAGTTTCGTTAAAAACATTCCCATCAACCACTATCCAATTTAAAGCTATGGTGTTTAGGGCTTCTACTCTTCAAAACATCTTTGTCAACTTAGATATTATAAAGTTTGATGCCAAAATATAAAATAAAGACAAATCAAATATACACTACAAAATAAAAATAAAACCAAAAAATCCGTACATGTCATACAGTACGTTAAAAGAAAAAAATATATTTTTATTAACAATTAAATATATAAAATTTGATATGTAATCCAAATATGGAAACTACAAATTTAATATACAAAGTTTCGCGACTAAAATCAAAATCTAGTTGAGCCAAAAACAATCAAGTTCTAGTACAAAAATTATAAAAATATTTAATCACTTGTACTTATAGAATTTTGGCAAAACTAAATTTTTAGATTTATTATTTTTGAATGTATATATATTTTCAGCTTCTAGAACTCAAATACTACATCGTCTATAGTGGATTCTATATTTGGATATATTTTTTAAGTGAAAGTGAGTTTGAATTTTCCGAAAATGTTTAGTTAAATCAAATTTTGTAAAAAAAAGTTAATCATTTGGAATACAGCTGGAAAATTCTTTGGGAGAAAATTCGAATGAATAAAAATAAGAAAGCGAGAAAATAGAATACAAAGCAAGACTGATTCTCCAGAATATGAAGACTGCTTGGTGTGTTTTTTTCCTAACCAGAGATTTTTCAGGCTAGAATTTTCGAAGGAAAAGGCCAATTTGTTGTCTGATTCCTCTTTCTTTTTTTCTCACATAAATAAACCCAGAAAACAAAAATTCTTATACTAGCTAGCATTATAATTTTTGTTTCTACAACTTAGCATTATATAGACTGATATCGTAACAGAAAAAAAAAAAAAAAAAAACTAAAAAGCATTTTACAAAAATGTAAAGGAAGAAGAAGAGAACCTGGATTAGAGAGAAGTGATTTTAGCTAAGCTGTGGAGGTATTGTTCGAATGGATTTCGGATTTATAGACACAAAGTATTAAGCTTAATTAATTTTTTATAAATTAAAATAATTAAATGAATCATTACTTCCTATATTTTACGTTTCTTTTCTTGGGGTCCAAACCCAAAGATAATAAGAAAATTAAGATTTACAAGTCCAATGGAAAGGGTATTTTAGGAAAAGACGAAAGTTCTGGAATGATGTACATTCTCCTTAATTGTTTAACTAAAAGGATAAATGTATGTATAATCACATTATATATAATAGATATAGTGGATATACTTTGTATTAAAAAGATACTTACATTTGACTCAAATGACATTTTATCTAGATCAACTTGACCAACAAGAAAAGTTTTATAACACAAAATCATAATTAGAACCAAATTAAATTCATGTTCTGTTTCAGTGTGACATACCATCAACCACAAAAACACACGGTTTTCTAAATTGCTTTCATAATAAGTTATAAGTTTGACTTAATAAATTGTTTGACCAAAAAATCGAACATTGTAATAAACTTGTTCGTTTTAAATTAAGTACTAGTTGAATGAACCAGGTACAATCTATGTTCATATATTTTTTCCAAATCTGTAACAATATTACCTAGGATAATCACAATTTTTTTATAGTTAAATTTGGGCGAGTGAAACAATAAATGTTATGGACTTCAATCCGAAAGTTTTTTTACTCAAAGCATCAATTAAGAGAAATATGTTTTTTCGACCAAAAAAAAAGAGAAATATGTTTTATCAAACGGTTAGACGTCAATTCCTATCATTTTTTCGAGTAGATTTTGATTTCAAAAAAATTTCGATTTAGTTATTAATAATTGTTTTTAATAAAACGCAACAATGCAAATAGTCCTAATGGCTTTTAGTCTAGTGGCATGTGGTAAGTCTACTAAAGGCAGACGTATTTGTATATCTCAAAATCGAATTTCACTGTGCTATTTCCCCCTCTCCCGATAGTTTCAAAAGTTTCCATATGTACTCAGTTCTTTGGCTCACTAAATTTGCCCCGGTTGTAAGTTTACAACATCCAATTATTCCTCTCAGACTACTGTAATTTTGATTTCTCCTGACGGTATAAATGCGGTTTAAATCGATGCAACCGGTACCAAATCCTTTGAAGCGTGAATAAACCGAATCGAGACCCATTTCCTGAGACAAACCCGACCCATTGCGGGTTTAAAACCAGACCCGATTGCAGAACCCAATTACTCGTTTCTTCTTCTTTGCGTAACCCGATTTCTTCAAAAATTTTCAAATTTTCTTCAGATTTCTTCAGGTTTTGTGCTTGCAATTTGCAGAGAGAAGAGAATGAGTAATCAATCGGGACAATCTTCATGTCCTCTTGCGCCTACGCCTGTCTGTAACTCCTTCCTCATCTCTGTGTTCAACTCTCTCTTTATACATCGTCACTGAGCATATCATCATCTTCACTGTCTTCATCGTCTTCGCTCTCACTCTCAGGGACAACGTTGTGTCGGATTGGAGCCTCGTCGCTCCATTTCTCAACGTGGTCTTCCAAATCAAAATTATACTTTTCACGAATCTCCTTCTCCATCTCATAGACCATCTGAAAACCACCTCCACCACGCAAACATTCTTCACCTTCGACTGAATCCTCCACTTCCATAGTCAATTGCAAGATTCTTCGTTGATTCGTGATTCTAGGGTTTTTTTCCCCAAATTGATTTCACGATAGATTTAAGAAATTCTGAGGGGGTTTAATTGTAATTGGGTTTTGGTTAGGCGTAATCGGGTCTGTAATCAGGTCACAAATTAGGTAATTACGGTTTAATCTCGTTCTATGCTTAAATTAAAGTTAACTGCGGTTTACTGTACCGTGATAACCAACATTTATACTGTCGGGGGGAAATCAAAATTACAATAGTCTGAGAGGGGGAATTGGATGTTGAAAACTTACAATACGGGCAAATTTAATGAGCCAAAGAACTGAGTACATATGGAAACTTTTGAAACTATCGGGGGGAGGGGCGGGGGGGGAGGGGAATAGCACGTCGACCCCAGTATATTCAAATATGAGAAAATTATCTGTTATGCCCTCTTTTGAGAGAAAATTGGGTAAAATACCTCCACATTTTGTAAATTGTGTGATATGCCCTCTTACCCACTTAAAAAGATTGAATTCTCCCTGACTGAAACAATTTCTCTTGCCTCCTTTGCACATAAATAAACATGTGGTCGTTTGTAGTGGACGCTAACATCGCTGTTTATTACGAGCTCTATAACGCAGATTCCTATACAGCTACAGAATAAAGAATGTATTCTTCTAATTATATGGACATAGCTAATTTGAAAACATATATGAACATTGTGTTAATTATAATTCAACTAGAGACATGGACATAACACATCAAAAATAAAAGATAATGGACAATAAATGGTTATATTCTAAGTCTATGGACAAGTAGCCGCAACAAATTTGATAATATATTCATGCAACTAGACATATACAAAATTAGCTAAACAACAATGGACACAAACACTTAACGTAATTTCTTCTTATTACCTGCATGGTGAAATAAGAATTTGTAGACATGTATATAGTTGAATGTAAGTATAAAAACATAGACTAATTTGTAGATTATATGATGACACAATTGTGACTATACTCAGTGGGTTAACTATTACCCAACTCGACATGGACAAATAATTCTGGATAATAGACAAGGACATTCTAAATAGATATTCATGCAACTAGACATAGACAAAATAGCTAAACAACAATAGACATTGACATTACATGTAATATTTTCATCAGCGGCATGGTCAAATTAGAAATTGTAGACATGGACATAGCTTAATATAATTATAAAGGCAATATAGAAATTATAATGCAACTTTAGACATGGTAAAAACATATCCAGAAAATATAGAGCAATGACAGTATATGAAATATTTTTAAGCGGTGACATGAGCCGTAACAAATTAGAAAATGTATACATGAACATGGACATAAGATTATGTGTCATGACATGAACATAAGTTCATCTGACATTATCTACTTAATCTAGATATGAACATTGTGTTAAGTATATATATATAGTATTTTTTACCAGCCGAATTAGCATATTTTTTGAAGTTGTTTGTGGTGATATAAGTCCCTCCATACAAGTCATGAATTTAGAATTCTTGCAATAGAACAAAACAAAAAGGCCTATTCGACATATTGTTTTTTACAAAAAATTAGATTATCAATTGATTTGATAAGAATGCAAGGATTACCTGTAAAATGTAACTAGACATGGACAACACACATCCAACAAATAAAAGACAAAAGACATGGACATGTTATGAAATATCCTAAGCGGTGACATGGTCAAAACCTAAGCCCATAGACATGTAACAAATTGGAAAATGAATACATAGACATGAATATAAGATTATCTGACATGACATGAAATAAATTTATCTTACATTATCTAATTCATCTAGACATAAACATGTGTTAATTATAACGCAACTAGACATGGACAAAACACATCAACAAAAAAAGAGATGGACAATGTTCAAAACAAAAATGAATACATGGAAATGAACATAAGATTATCTAACAAATACTCATGTAATTAAACATGAGCATAAGTTTAATTGGCATTATATATTCCAACTAGATATGGACATTGTATTAATTATTATTCAACTAGCCATGACCAAAATAAATCCACAAAAATATACGTGGACATAGTGATGCTAAGTGTAACTGGCATTATATATTCCAACTAGATATGGACATTGTGTAAGTTATTATTCAACTAGACATGGACAAAATAAACCCACAAAAATAGATGTGCCAAATTGAAGAATACCAAACATGAACACAAAGACAATCCCAAAATTTATCATCATCATTAGTTCCCCTTGTCTTTAAATCAAAAAACAAACCATAGCAAATGGAAATAACCACTTCCAGTCATTTAAAGGACATTAACCTCATTCATACAATACATCGAAAGCTATTTCCCAATTGCTCTCAATCTCAATTTTTTTGAAATGTTTCCCATTGACAATTACAAAAGCCATTAACAATTACAAAAGCAAATAGATCGAAACCCAAATTGAGGAATCTCAATCAAGAAATTAAAGACCTAAATTTTTTGCAAATCATCCATGTCTTTCAATCAAGGGACAAATTATCACAAACCCAAAATGACTAAAAAATCTACCCTCATCAAAGGACAAATTAATGCTTCCGATTTTTTCTATTCTTGTGATGTGAAACTTTACCTTTTTTCAACCTTCAACTTCTTCAACCTCCTTTCTTCACAGTAATTTTTCTCTGTTTGCTAGAATGCTTCTCTTCCTGAGTTCTAGAATTTACTAGAGAGAGAGTTTGAGTTTTCTAGAAACAAAAGACAATTTGACTTGTCGTCTCATACAAACTTTTACTTTCATAAGGTATTTAAAATTCATGCCCGATTCTCTACCCGTGAATAAGGGGCGCTCGAGCCAATTATAATTCGCCTGATGACTGCTTGTTTTCAGGGCTAAATTGGTCTTTTTGTTTCGAAAAGGGGGCACGCGAAAAAGGTCACTAAAACACGGTATTTTGCACAATTACTTTCCAAAAGAGGACATTTTACATGATGTTCCCTTCAAGTATTTTTGCAACCAAAGCAAATTTATGGTCTGATTGGTTAGTCCGATTGAAATGACCATTTAGAAAAGATGAACGGTTGAAACGAATGTCGTTTGAAAATGACCGTTTGAAGATAACAGTTGGCAAAAAAAGTTTTCAAATGAAGGTTATTTAAATATTAATATTGATTGGTAACACTGCAGAGATTGAATAGTGTAATGAAATAAAAATTATTATGTAAAATTTGATTTAAAATAATTATCCTAAAAACACATTTTTGATATATAAATAAATATATAGATTGTAATTACTATATGTTAAATAATATTTTTATATTAACAAATGACAATTTTTCTAAATGTAAATTAATGATTTGTCTTCTTGAATCATAATGTGAATCATATATATATTTCTTAAATTATAATTATGCATAAAATGTAAAAACAAATGATCTATTTACAAACGATAGTCATTTCCTAAACGACCGTAAATAGCTTTGTTTGCAAACAACATTTTCAAACGACCTAAATAAGTCCAAACAACCTTTTGCAAACAACTGTTTAAAAAAATCAATTGTAAAAAGTTGTTTCAAACGAAGTGTTGATTGGTAACAAAATAAACATATGGTTTGCGAACAACCTTTTAAAAGTAACCAATCAAACCCTATATGTCTTGATTCTAATCCAGCCCAATTTGAAGCCAAAATTGATTTAATTTGATACAAAAACTAATTCTCATTTTTCTGTTAACTATATTGTCTACCTAATTTTTTTCAAGGAAAATGTTAGGTATAATTTAGTTATGTCAATTTTGTCTAGTATCGATAAATTTATCTTCCACTCTTGTATTACTACTCATCTTTTGAAATTGATTATATGTTTATTGATTTTTTTTTAAGGATGAAAATAATAACGAAAAGAATTTTAACCATTTATGGTAAAGTAGATCACTAAATCCTAATTCTGAAAGAACTGTGAGAGTACATTTGTGGAGGTTCAAAATTTAAATTTTTATATGTAAGGTGTTTTTATTCACTATAAGAAATTTCAACATCCGATTCATTCTTGTTTAACTTATTGGTGTCTAGTTTTTCATCAATTCAGACTTCCGATTCTTTTATAATATTTTTGGTAGTTTAATTCTAACATTTCCTTAGTGTTTTTAATCATATTTTCTCTCAATTGGATTTTGTTTCCGGGTATATTTAGTTTTCCACCTATTATTATATTTTTCTTTGTATTTGTCTCCTGATGATTATTATTATTATATCAAAGTCTTTCTCGTGAAAAAAGAAAGTTTATTTGCTATACAGCCACGTGTCGGGCTAAAAGAAGATGTACACGTGGAACGATGGTATTAGCGAATCTAGGAGCTATACTAATAAGAACAACAAAACAGGATGACTTTAGTTAGATAAGACCTTCCTTGACTGTGACGTGGCCTTCCACCGACTTCTGCCATAATGAAACTTACAAATTTGTGTACTAATTTTTCTGATTTTAGAATTGGAGTTTTTGTAATTAAAAAGTTGATAAACTGAGTCAGTATCGTACGTAAAAAGTAATATTTATTTGGATCCACCAACTCTAAACTCAGTTCACTGTTATTTTTTTGGCTTCTGTGGGTAGTTGTTGACTTTTGTGGTAAGCGGTATTTGGTAATAATGGTTTCTTCATACATTATAGACTTCGAAACAAATATACAACGATGAAATTTATAGTATATCTTACCATTATGTTTTTGTTTTTGTAGAAGATTCAATTTATGTTGTTAGGAATTTTCTATAGTAATTTTTTGGATTTTTTATGTTTTTTTTTTCTTTTGGATTTATTCATTTTTTGATTGTTTGGACATTGGTTTTCAAGAATTTCGATGTTTTTTTTTATAGTTATTTTAGATCATTGTAAAATTTTTTTTTTATCTTATATACAATTTTAGATGGAATATGAAAAACTAAACAACAATGCAAAAAACAAAAGCTAAACATCAGTTTCGAAGTTGTTTTAACCTTGTAGAAAATTACAGATTTGTAGTTCCACCAAACCACAATGCTTATAGGTCCTTGTGAATCCAAAAACTTCTTTGCCACGCGATGAAAAAAAGGTGTGTCTTAACAAACATGTAAAATGTTACTCATCTATGACAAATTTCACATATACGAGTTATAAAATCTTTTAACTAAAAGCACAATAAAACCGCCGGAATTTATATTTGCAAATTTGGTCGAAATACGACTTTAGAAAATTGCGTAATTGTGGATTGATAAAATTTAGAAGTTTTTTTGTTTGAAGATTCATATATTAAGACTCATAATATAATATATGGTTCGAAATTTCGAATACATATACCGATGGATACATGAGATATTTTCATAAACAAAACCCAAATACAGAAAACTAAAGAAACTAAAATAAACTTTGAAAAAATTGAACTAAGACACATAATATCAAAAACTACTATTCTGAATTCAAATATCAAAATCACCACAGGTTACACGAAACCGATAATGAAACCTTGTATTGCAAACAATTGTACCTCACATAATAAAAACGAGCTACTAAATCGGCTAGAATGAAGTTTGGAATTTACAAGGTTAAAATAAAACAATAGCTAATAAAATAATTTTCTAGTATAATTATGAGATCGTAATCACATACGCACTAGCTGTGACTGTTTAGCCTAAATACCAATCAGCAATAGAGTTTCCACCCAACTCGAAAATTGTAGGGTTTAGGTAGAATCATTATGTTTTGTGTAAGATAATGAATAATTAACGTTTGTTGTGTGGTCCCTTCTGTCTAATTGCATAAGTCAATAGATTTACAGTGCTAATCTTTATAATCAATCATTCATATTTGCGATGAAACTAATCTTTGCGAAATTAATAAGTTATCCAATTCATTATTTTTCATAATTGTACGAATTTATGTTGAAAAAAGCTCTTTTAAACATATAAATTACCTTTTTCGCTTTTAGGTAGTTGTCAAACATTACATTATTTACATTAGGTTTGCCTAATTTCTGGAATTGAAGTTCCATCTTCTTCCATAATAGATATAAACAGGTTCAAGCAACAACAAACAATGAAAGTTTATTTACTATATTCAATCATCCATCATTTTCTTTAACAAACCAGGATATGTTACAAGTCGCTTTCTTAAAACAGTGGAAGGTTAGTACTTGTTTCTGTTCATCAAAAGACACAAATATGCTATTTTGCATATGATCACATTTAGGAAATTTTTATATTTTCATAAGATTTTGTGTCCCTTTTTTGATATGATTGTGTTTTCCTGCTTTTTACAGAAGCTATGAGAGCCTTTGTATTACATTTATTCTTGCACTAGACGCTTTCTAATTTGCTGTAGGAGATTTCGGCATCCTCCTTGCAGTGGTTTTATTCTTTTGGTCCAGAGAATTACTCTGTTGGGTATAGTCTAGTATTTCTTAGCTATTTTCTAGTGTGCGTATTCTTTAGCTTGCATTTTTGGACTTGGTATTCTACTAACTTTTGTAATTCTTTGTTGTATTGTTCCCTCGGTTGTATAATGGAAATTTTCAGTAAAAGAAACATTTTTGTAACTTAGCTCAAAACCAACAAGGCACAAGCCTTCCAAGATCATCATACCAATGACTGCAAAACGCAAACGCATATTGAAGCAACTAAGGGCGATAAAGAATGGTTTTTACTTATTTTTACCAATGGAAAAGAGCTTACATGATGATATATTTACATCAGACTTCAGAAAAAAAGAAAAGACCCTAACAAAAGTGAGATTTCCGTAAGTTTCTCTCCACAAAGATTAAAAATTTGCCTTTTTCTTTGCAAGCTCCTCTTAAGTACTTTTGATCTCCTTAATCCGTTTGGTCTGTCACTGTCGAATACGTGGTTTAGGAGAATCTCTCCACCAGTCTTTTCTCCATGTTTGTATCGTAATACCCAAACGTCCATAAGCTAATATGTGTGGGGAAGGAAAAGTATGTCCTTGTTGGAAATATAAGGTTGAGAGAGCTTTAATGGCAGAGTGCTTCGCCATAGGCGACCCATTGTTTGAAGCTATCTGCAAAATCATCACGAATCTTTGTATCTGCAGAATGTTCGGTTTCCATAGGTTCCTTTCCCTGCAATATGAAATAAATCTGGTTAAGTTTCAAGTGAAGTGTAGCCAAATGACAATTTATGCCTTTCAAAATGATCGAACAGTCCTACTGCAGTGAGTGAAACCACACCTCTGGGATTAATTTACCAGAACAGATTGATTAACCTCTAATTTATTTTCATATTACAAAATTTCAAGTTTGAAGCTTTTGGCTATACAGTCAGTAACAGAAGAGAGCCAACAAACCGTCTATCTGTGACAGGGTCAGCTATTGGTTATTCTCTGCTTATTTGACCCTATTATTGCATCTGCTTCCACTTTGAACTCGTTCAAGAGTCGAGACTATGTTTCATGTTTCTAATTTTAGCCAATGGTTCTTCCAAGTCTTAGATAGGATATGTTATATACATAAATAACGAGCTAGAAGTCAGAAACTATATCGGACAGGCTGAGTCAAGTAACACCAACTCTCACTGAGCAAAAGTATCAAGGGAGATAAGTAAAGTATAATTTGGAAGATACAAACCTTCCTGCTACTTGATCCACTCTCGCTCATAGCTGGCGTCGATTGTTTTACTTCACTAATAATATTCTCTGATGAAGACGTCTCTGCTGCTGAATACATTGTAACCGCTGACGGCCTGTCACAAATAACGTGATGTGAATTGTATGATCTTAAACGTAGTAAAATGACTAATACGTAGCCAGAATTCAATACAAACCATGCACAGATGGATATTTGAACATTTTTGGACAGAACATAATCAGCTGGATTTTTAGATATATGGAAATATAACAGAATAAATGAAGCTTATTATTGAATGAGATATGGTTGCTTCCATCAAATGCGTAAAGTCATATAATGATCTGTTTAATGTACAATATTTTACCTGTATAACTGATCGTTCTCGCATAAATTTTCCGAAGATGAAAGCCACTCGACATCAACAAAATTTGAGACACTAGACATGTCGTCCTGCTCGGACAAGTAATTGGAGTTACTACCATTATGTTGAACCTTCTGCGGATCTCCAAAAAAATGTGTGCTAGGCATTGACGGAGTACACCTACAAAGATGTTACAGGTGAATATTATGACCAACACGAGAGATATACCTATGTAGAACACACAAATTCTTTGACTACATGAAGCATAACGACAACCACCTCATGAACATATGAGCAAATATTTTAGATAGAGACGAGAACAATAGAGCTGCATTCAGCAAAATGATAATGCATACATAGCATGAACACTCAGGAAAATATACCCAGCACTATATACATTGTTTAGCTATAATCAAAAGAAAAGTGTTAGAAAGATTTACACGTACCTCGATAATGTTACATCTCCAGCAGCTGGCATATCCGGTGAAGACTCTGAAATTATATGAGTCACTTGATTTGATGAAACAAATCCCTTATGTGATCTGCTTTCCTGCTTTCTACTCATCGCGGACATTGGAGTGTGACTTTCATGGAGGATATTCCCATCTGATAAGCACCTCTTCACAAGAAACCTGGAAACATAGTATTAAGAGTTATTGATCATAGATGTAGGGAAACAAAATCAAAATATTTTTGTTCACTTTACGTGTAAAGCAAATAAAGATGGAAAATAGAGAAAAGCAATTGGATGCAGTTACAAACCAACCCTAGTTTCCCATGACTCCCTATAAGTCTACTAGAACAAAAGCCCAATCACCTTGAGTTCAAATCATAAGATAGTTACATATAATAGGATGTAAATTAGCAGTTATAGTGGAGAATGACATTTCAGAGAGAAAAATAGTGTCGAAATATGTATAGCCTAATTGTTTCAGAGTTCGTACACAGAATGTATTGCATTTAAGTCTTAAGATAGTAAAAATCATTTTTAAGTCCTAAATTTATAGAAGTAAACCCTCAAAACTTTGGTGCAGGATGTACATCAAGTTCTATATATACCTATCTACCTACCTACTACCTACATGGCAGCGACAAATTATACACATTGATATTGGTGAGTCTCTGAAATATTAAGTTTGCAGTCACCGAAACCTACCTTTCATCATCTTCCATGCTAATCTCTCCACTTTGTCCATTAGAGTGGGAATCTGAACGCAACTCCCAAACCGCCTGCGTCCCTTGTTCAGGCTGGAAAGTACCAAGAAATCTGCACATAAAAATTTTTATAAGGCCAAGAATTTTTGTAAGACTCTGGGAGGTCATGCCGTAACATAAATATAATATGAGAGAGTGACTAAGAGTAGCTTACATATTAATAGCATCTTGTTTATCCGCATCCATATATGCGTTATTATAATAACGTTGCAGAGTCCTCAAGAACTCTTGTGACTGGGTAGCTGCTTTCCACTGGCCTCTCCTCTCACTAAAAACCTATTGCACACCAAATGTTAATCTTATGCTCTGTCCAAACTTGGATTTCACATTTTTTTTGAATTACCTTATTATGGGCTGCAGATCCACCGTACTGATAAGCTAGTGTATCTCCCATTCTCTCATATAACCCCATCAAAGAACCAGACAAAGGATCATCCAGTTCTATTGTTGGAGCATCCCTAATTCCTAAAGCATGAAGCTGTTGCCCGAGAGCAGCCCAACCATAAGCATATTGGGCAACATTTGTACGATCCAGGCAGTCTATGCAATTGGTCCTCAGCACGCCACTCTGGAGCCTGCCAGGCTTGGTATCATAATCACCATTAGCAACATTCTTACTCGGGCGAAAATTCCTTTCTACGGAATCAAATTCCCCACTGTCGTCATCAGAACTATTATGCGGAGACAAGTCAGCACTGAAATTTCAAAAATTAACTACTGTAAGTGTTTATTATATACCTGCAGGAAAAAATAAATTTCCAATAGAAATATTTACATTAAACCATTTACTATTTTCCACAAAGTTATAGTAAATGCTACAACCCATTTTCAAAATGTAAAACAGATTATAAATAGTTGATGACAATTAACAAGTTACCCACATTTGCAAAGATAAACAGAAAAGGAACTCCTAAGCTAGGAGAATTCCATGAACCACTTTGACAAGGCTCATCTCAAAAACCGACCGCGACATATAAACGGGATAAGAATTCACATGATGAACAATTTATTGACAGGAAAAATCAATCAAAGAAACTTACTCAGAAGAAGACAAGCTCATATAACCGTCAAGCTTCATTGCTGGTGTAACTTGATAGTAGAAGAAACCTGTTAGCATCAAAGCACAGGCAGCTACTTTGCCAAGAAGTGCCAAGACATTTGCTGTTTTACTGACGTAAAGACAAGAAAGAGAGAAACTGGTTACCACCTAAAAGTACATTTATAGATACTCATTATTTGAAGCAGCTGGAACGCAAATTAAAAGGGACACCTGTGAAAATGTTTGTGCAAGTCCCAGTGGAGGAATCTTATACGATTTTCTTCAGGCAGATCTTTGTTAATAAAGTCAATTGCATTAGCAAACTCGGCCCGCAAAATCGACTCCCTGGGCTTCCTCTCTTTTGTCTGTTGATTGTCAAAAGCAACAGGAAACCTCAGTGAAAGCTTTAAGAGTCGTGGGCATCAAAAAATATAATGCACACATAATAATTGCTCCCATTGATAGGTTGACTAGAGTTTTACTATGCAACATACAGGTTAACTAGATTAAGCTGCAAGAAGATGCATCACTGGCCAATACAAAAACTACCAAGGGAATTGATACGATTAAGGAGTTATAGATGATAAAAACATGAAGACAAGTTAGAATAGGCAACTCACCTTGATCAAGTTCAAAATAATGATGGGGATTCCATATCGCTCTACAAGGTTTTCAAAGTGAAGTCTAGTTGCCTCATAGTTGAGGTCCCTTTTTGACACTGCATTTGAGATATAGATGTCAAACACAAAGGGGAGAGAGAGAGATAGGAGAAAAAGAGAGAGGACCAGGCAGTGTACAATAACACTTACATACTATATCTGGCTTAAGATTCATCCGGGAGGTCTCCTGTGACCAGAATAGAGGGATTGAGCCTCGATTCTGTACAACAGAACTTACATGCATGGGATGGTCCAGAGGAACGTCCTCAGATACTATCTGCTCTGTTTCAACATCATTAGCGACGTTTCCACTGTCGTTTATTCCGCGTTTTAAGTACCTAAAATCAATAGGGTTTTAAGGAAAAAAAAAAAAAAAAGACAACATATCAACTTAAGTAAAAGAAGTATAATTTAACTCTGAAAAATATGATAAAAACCTTGTAGTGCAGAATGAAAGATATAGTCTTTATTAGCAATGATTTCATGTTACTGCTAAAGGCTAAAAAACAAGGCGAATTATTAATTTATGTTTACTACAGAAATAGACCATAGGGAGTATACCTGGTTCCAGCATTATAGCGAGAACGCCTGGCAATAAGAGTGAGTTTGAAATTCCGTCCAGCTTCAGAAAGTGTTGTCTACACACAACAAAACAACATTCAGCATCAATGAATCTATACAGTAGTGTGTAAATATCAAGGTTTTTGAGATTAAGATATGCCAGAGTATAATAGCTGTATCTGAAATACTTCCACCAAGAATGTCAAATTTGATACACAACAATTAAAATTTGCATGTGAGACAGAAAGGTTTTTTCCAAGCCTTTTGGTTGACAAAACGTGATTTAGAATAGCAAACTAATGATTCCAAAGAAAATGGTACACATATGAAATGACTACTGCTGTGAGAAAGAAAAAGAATAGTTGTATTTGATTCGAGCAAAATTTCTTTCTCTAGTAGCAGTAGTAGTGAGATGCAGAAAAACCTACAATTCTCACCTGCTTAAAGAAACCATGGACCAATGCTACAGTCCACAGGGTATTCTGAAGATGATATCGAATTCCCCGAGTCAAGAACTCATTCCACACAAACATTTTCTTGTAGAGTGTACCTCCACTCTCATGGTCACATATATTCTTCTGGAAACTTCTCATTACATTGTAAGAATAGCTGAAAAAGAAGTCTTTTGTAAGGTCCACCAAACTCAGGAGTCTTTTGTACCTGTTAATTGACAAGTGGGAAACAGAAGAATTAAATCACCTCAGATTATAAAATGGGTGGAAGATGTAATTACTAAAGACATGCACTCTTTCTTGTTACCAACAGAAAAGAAAAACAAAACTTTTCTTCTGTAATGGGATTGATATATCATACTGTAGCGAAAGATATATCAAAATACCTGTTCTCGTCTCTTGAACTTGCAATGTTGCAAAACACACTAGGATTTTTCAAAGCAATAATCTCACTTTTCGACACTTCATAGACACTGTGACCACAAATTTCACCAATCTCTCTTCTTTCAGTTATTAGCAGCATGTAGTAGGGTCCCAAAAACTTAATGAAACCTGACAGCACATAAAAGGAAAAAAGAACTGTGAGAAGAAGCTATAAAGTAATAGCGTCTAATCTCATGTATACAAACATAACTTGAGATAAAACACATACCTATGATTCCATAACAAACAGTGATAAGTTTTAGTCCACCTGTAGCCTTGTTTCCTTCATGAATCCGTTTTAACAACTCGTAGCATTCTTTTTTTGTATACGCAGTCGAATCCTCTCTGAGGTTAAGCTCAGATGGATCCAGACGATCTATCTTTAGTATTCTATACACTCCATTACCATTCCAACCAATCATGTAGAAATTCTGAAAGAAACAAAAAGATATCACGTTAGTGACAGTGAATGAAGCTGATTCTAATTTTACTATAGGGAGATTGACATTGAGAATACATAAAGTGGAAGTTCTATGTACCGATTGAGTCTCAAAGAGTTTGAATTCTTGCATACAGCCTAAGAGAGCGAATGATCGCGAGGTGCCTAAGCCTCCATTTTCCACTGATGGCAATGAGGCCATAGCTGATTTTGCAAAACTACTGCTTCCTTTTGAGAGTGATCTTTGAATCACAACAGATCTATGCCCAAACGGCTGGGCTTATAGAATGTCTCGCCGGAAGTAGCATTCACCAATTCCCAAAAACTCAAGAGTCGAAAAATTCTCTCTGGAGGAAGATATAAATGAAGAATTCACACGCAACCAAAATCGAAGATACTCAAAACTTGACCACGTAAAAGAGCTGAAGCTCGTCGGGTATTTAAGCACAAGACAAATCTCTTGTCACGAGATTCGCACCGTGGAGTTACAAACAATCAAAGAGCGCAGAATCAGACGAAAATAAGCAGAACGATCAACTGATTCCTCCCTTGCTGCTCAGAAATGCCAGGTAATGAAAATTGAAAACGATAAACAAGTAAAGAGAGAACCAATCACGGAGATGAACACCAATTATCGAAGAAGGAAACTCAAATTCAGCAGAAATAGAACATAAAGACGCGATAACGTAAAATTGTTAACGCTAAAGATGAGATAACAAAGAGAGAGAGAGAGAGAGAGCAAGAGACAGGGAAAAAGAGATGAAAACAGTTTCAGCTGTTTTCTTTGTTTCTGTCGAGAAGAAGGAGAAGATTGGATCGAGAAGAGACGACGAAAACCACAATTTCTCTCTCTCTATTTTGTTTTTTTAAATATAATATTAATTGATTTTTTTGGGGATTTTAAAAAATAGCTCGTGACGATGCTCTTTTACTTACAGCTGTCTGGGCTCTAATGGAATAGCTGCACTTTCGAGGACTTATTCCTTCCTTTTTTATTAAAAAGAAACTAATTGATATTCATTCATACACATCCTTACATCAGCAACAACAACAACAAAAAATACATATCATGATGAGCCATTTTAACAAGATTTTGATATTTTTTACAGGTAAACAGAAACATGTCTGAATATCAGAGGTTGTGTGATGTCAACAAAAAGTTAAGAAAGGGCAGAAAAAACATCTAAGGTTCATAAAGAGGCAAAACGAACACTCAAAAGGCAGCCACTTTCATTACCAAGACAGATTCTACTTACAAAGCTTTGTTTGCTCCTTCATCACTACTATCATGCTTACACAATAATGGACAGTGATGAGAAACAAGAGAAATTGGTTCTTGATATTACAAGTCAAGGCATTGCAAAGAGTACAAAGGCAAGCGTGGCTGAATTCATCAGTCCTTGCAATCTGTTACACCTTCTGGAGATATTTGGAATCGAGCTTCAGCTTCAGGCAAGCATGGTGAACTTATCACTTTACAGATTCTCTCCTCTGCTCTTCCTTTCCTCAAAGCTAGCCTGTACATATATAACAGACACATTTTTCTTAATGAAGCTTTATAAACTGAAACAAGGATTCATCGAATTTGCAAATGTTACAGACCTTGTTGTGGTGGCATGAGCCATGATATTTCCACCAATTGGTTTGAATTGAGGACCAGCAAAAAGTGCAGAACCATCTACTTGGGCGACTACTTGGTTTGTTATAACAACAGCCACACCAAACTAGAGCCATTAAACATGTGAAAGAAAGTTTCAGAATGGTGTATCTTGAGGCAGTTATGGAGGGGAACTAGTTAGTACTACTGAATGTTCACCTCGTCTGCTAACTTCTGAAGACTTCTCAAGAACTTTGCAAGATGCATTTGCCTGGCCGAAAGCTCTCCCCTTCCAGAGAAATCTGTCCTGTAGAGAGCAGTAGCACTATCCACAATCACAAGAGCAAACCTGTTCCAGTAGGGTCATCGTAACTTTCACGGTTAGCACTCTTGCAATAGACACAATGGAGCTGAACACCAAAAGAAACTCAACATACCTTGTGTCAACCATCATTGATGCTGCTTCAAGCAAAAGCCTTGATTGATGATCAGTATTATAGGCCCTCGCATAGGCAACATTTTCCAGTACATCAGCTCCATTCAATCCAAACCTACATCATTTTTAATCTATTTATTACGGTTTATTCAGTCTCAAGAACCCCATTCTGATCTCACGTGTGTTACAAAGATAACATACCTGTCAGCTATCTGTATGAGTCTTTGTGGCCTAAATGTTCCCTCAGCATCAATGTACATCGCCTTTCCCTCTCCACCTCCTTGATCCATGGGAAGCTAATCATTGAAACGCAAACTTCATTGTGAATATCCTTCTCGGTTTCCAAAAATGTAACAAGTTATTCTAGACCACAGATTTCTGCTAGATAAGAAACAATAACTGAGTGAAAAATTCAGAAAAAGGTCCCTTACTTGACAAGTTACGCACAGTGTATGGCACAACTGAGTCTTCCCAGAGCGAAACTCACCATACAACTCAGTGATGGATCCAGTTTCAATTCCTCCTGTTGATAAAATGGAAAACTAATAAGATCAAAATAGCAAAATGCCGTTTTAAGATGCACTGAAACTGAGAACCAACCTTCAAGAACTTTGTCGAGCTCCCGTGACCCAGAGGTGATCTGAATTATCTCCTGTCTCTGAGCATGGAGCTGGCTAGCACTAGTGAAACCCAGTGGAACCAGCTTTGAAGCTGTCACAGACGGAAACACAAATAAGCTATGCATAAACTATAACAGCATTATATGTATGTAACAGAGAAGTAATGTAAATAGTTAACATTTGATATACCTGCTTCTATAATTTTGTCAACTTTAGCATCACTGATTCCTTTAATCTGCAAGAGATCCTTCCTCGGAGTATAAGCAACACCTTCAACAGTGCAGAGACCAGCATCCTTAAGCTTCTTTACATCAACAGACGCAATACCTGCGGCCTGAAATTTGTAGAATTAAAGAGATGAGATAGCATATTAAAGGCAGTCACAGGAAGAGATAACTTCCCCAGATTTGAACGAAAATGAGCATGTATACGCCGAATGAAAAAAAAGACCCAAATTTGTTAAGTTTATCTGAATTAAAGAAAACCCTTAAACCACTTTACTCTACAGACCGTAGCGAAAGCCAATTCTCTCTTGGATTCACACCTCTTTCACGTCGCGAGAACAAATTAGAGGAAAGAAAAGCAGAATTCTTTAGTAAATCTAAGCGGAACCCATTTCGATTAGGGCAAAATCTAGTGAAGCGAAGGCACCGACAAGGTAATTCCTAAAAAAAAAACGAAGGAAATTTGTTGGAGAAAGTGAAAGAGTACCTGAAGCTGTTCGACGGGGAAAGGGCCGATACGGATCTCTTCATCATCTTGTTGTTGAACAGAGTTCTGGTTTTTCCGCTGCTCCATTGTCGTCATCGCTCTCAATCACAACAGAATCGTGTTACCAGAGAAAGCGAGAGAGCAAAAGAAACCTTCGAGAGTGGAGGGAAATAGCGAAACTCTGAAATAAAATTGAATGAAGCGCCACAACAATATACACGACAATGGAGCAAAGGCTTCTTCAACAAGTCTGACTCAACTGGAGTAAGCTTTCTTTCTTGGGCTTTTTCCCAGGTCTTTAAAGCCCAAATTAATATGGCCCATTACTAAATTGGTTAATAATTTTTTTTTTTTTTAACAAAGGTAAAGAAAATTAATTGATTTTGCCAAATTAAATATGAGTTATGGACTATAAACAAATAAAATACAAACTAGTGTTTCATTGGATATGAGAAATGTCACAAAAAAAAAATACAAACTCATGTTAGATTGGATTCCGTCGGCATCACCGTCTTTGGTTATTGGCGAACGCTTCTAAAGACGACTTGATCAAACCAATTTGAATACAAAAATAGTCAATTTTATAAAATATTGAGAGATTCAATTTTCAAAGAATATGAAATTTGATTGAACAAATTAAATTAAATATCAAACTTTTTGAAATATCAAAAATATGGAAGTTCAGTTTTCGAAAAATTATTAAACTTTAAGTATGAAATTTGATTGACCAAGTCAATTTTATTATTGACCAAGCCAATTTAAATATAAAAATTGAAAATTAAATTTTATTAAAATAATAAATGATAATTATTTGTGTACTTAAGATAAAAATAATGTAAAAATAATATTTTGTATAACAAAAAATAAGATATGTAATTTTACAATTTTTAAGTTATTATTTGATATAAATCTATAGACAATTATAAGAACATCAAATTTCTTACTTGAAAAAAAAAGATACAATCAAACTGATTGATATTGGAAAATATATTTTGTGTTAAATTGAACTTAGACAATTTAATTTGTAAATACTACCTTAAGCTAAGGTTTTTAAAATTGTGCATCAAAGAAAGAAGTGAACAAATATGAAAATACGTTAAGGTAAACAGATCGTCAAACCTATCATTGATAACCTTAATAAATAGATCGTCAATTAGGCAATGAAATAGTTGAAAAATATAAAAATACGTTAAGATATATGAAATGAGAACAAAAAAAACTTAGAGAATTTAATTTATTGTAGATAATATTATTTTTAACTATTTTTCCAAGCTTTTTTGTTTTCTCAAAAACTTGAATTTATATCTTTAAAGGAATTTTAGAATTTTATTTAATAATAAGGTGATTGTACGCACGAAATACATATTTTCAGTATATAATATTTATAATTATTTACAATATTAATTTATCTGTTTTTCTCACATTTTGATTTATATTTGAAATTATATATTAATGTCATATGTGTGTAATCTAGATTATGATGCAAGTTATGCAGTATACAAATAATTTTACTCTCGTTAGTCTAGGTGATCATCAGGTTTATGATATTTTTCATTATTGTTTGTCATATTATATATTTAAAAGTATTATGAGGTATATCTTGGTCTTTGTGTGTAAATCTCTTACACATTATGTATTTTTGTATTGTGATATATCATTTTTGAGAAAAAAATTGAAATTTTTTTAATGTTAATGAATTAATAGAATGCGTGCATCAAATTATTTTTAAATATTATCCAAATTGAAAGTTTGCATTATATATTTATACATATTCTATGAATTTAAAGTTTGATTTTTAAAATATTATATAAATTGTAATAGTAAATGATAGTTTGATTTTGTAGTTGAATTGATATTGTTAATTTTAGTTAGACTAAGACTTGTTCAATAATTAACATATCAAAATTAATTTAATATCACACTAGAGTACTCATTTTAATAGAAAAAACTATATATATATATATATATACTAGATATGGACTCGTGCGATGCACGAGATTTATGAATTTTTTGATATAAAATATACACATAGTATATTTTAAATAGTAATATTTAAGGATCTTGTTGATTATTAATTTTTATAACTCAATTTTAAATCATATGATATATATACACAATTATATACGTATTATATTTTAGATCATATTTAAGAATCTTGTTGATTACTAATTTTTGAAACCAAATTTATATAATAGGATCTTAAACCAAACTTTTTTTACAATAGGATACTGAATATTGAGATGAAAAGATTTTCATTTAGAAAACATATATATATATATATAGATAACATATTATATTAATAATAATAAAATAAAATAATGATATATTTAATTTTAAATGTTTATCTTTTTTACTTGTTTACCTTGATGTGTAGGATGTAAAATAAAAGAAAATGATTAAGTTGGAGAAAGCTAGAAAAGTTAGAGAGAGCTGAAAAAAAATCTAATGTGTTTATGTATATATAGAAATTAATATTCACAATTGCCTTTTAGATTACGATTGTGATCTTATATATAAATAAATATCTAGGAAATATTTAGCTAATTAATTCTGTTAGAATTATGATTAAAGATATATATCTAGAAAACCAAATACGTTGATAATTTTATTATACAAAAACCAATATCAATAGTTATTTTTATATCTAATTTGTTACCAATCTATTATCAATATGATAATTATCTTACGAATATAATATTGTTACAATTATGTTCGCAATATAATATGATATTAGATGCCGAGTGTTGACTAATCTCTATATAAATAATTATCTATATATAATGTATATATTATAAGTAAGATATTTATAATATTGATGTTGACTAACGTTATTATAATTATTTTATTGAATATTGTTTTCCTTTTAGAATATTAACAATACTATTATCTTTAGATTATAATATATTTAATTATACACTATTCTTTTTTTATGTTAGGATTCGGTTCCTTTATATAATATAATTTCAAATATATATAAATATTTTGTAATATAGTTAATGATTATCTTCTTTTTTATTTTTAATTGCTGTAAATATATCACCGAAATTTTTATAATCGTGGGATTTGACACGTGGAATAATCATATTAATTACTAACTTTGAGAAACTCTATTTTATATAATAAGATTGATAAAATATCATATTAATAATAGTGAAACAAAATAATAATATATTTAATTTTAAATGTTTACATTTTTTCCTTGTTTCCCTTGATTGCGTTAGATGTCAACGAAAGAGAAAGATTAAGCTGGAGAAAGGTAGAAAAGTTGGTAAAAGATGAAAATAATTGTCTATGTGTTTATGTATATATAGAGGTTAATATTCATAATTCCCTTTTAGATTAGGAATGAGATCTTATTCCGAGTTCTTATTTACTATTCTTTTTATGTTAGGATTCGATTCCTTTATATAATTGGATTCCTTTTTATTTTAGGATTCGATTTCTTCATATAATAGGATTTCAAATATACATAAATATCTTATTATATAAAGAAGGGTTTCTCAGATTCTTCCACGTGTCAAATCCAATGATCATAAAATTTTCGGTGATATATTTAAAACAATTAAAAAAAAAGATAATCATAACTATATCACAAAATATTTATATCTATTTGAAATCCTATTATATGAAGGAATTGAATCTTATTATATAAAGAAGAGTTTTTTAAAGTTTGTACTTAACAGGATTCTTCCATGTGTCAAATCCAACGATCATAAAATTTTTAGTGATATATTTAAAAAAGTAAAAAAAAAAAAAAGATAAGCATAACTATGACACAAAATATTTATATCTATTTGAAATCTTATTATATGAAGGAACCGAATCATAACATAAAAATGAATGGTAAATAATTAGCTATATCATAATCTAAAAATAACAATGTTGTTAATATTCCAAAAGGAAAAAAAAATTTAATAAAATAAATATTATATATAAATAATTATCTATATAGAGATTAGTCAGCACTCAGCATGTAATATTTTATAGTAAGGTTTCTCAAAGTTACTAATTAATTGGATTCTTCTACGTGTCAAATCTAACGATCATAAAAATTTTGATGATATATTTAAAAAAATTTAAAATAAATCTTACTATATAAAGAAGAGTTTTGTGCACATCAGACAAGAGTGTCTGTTTTATGATTCAAAAAACGAAGATACAATAAAGACCAAAATATGAAAATAAATTTTTCAAGCGCAAGAAAACTCGTGCATCGCACGGGTTCATATCTAGTTTTGTGATATAGTTATGATTATTTTCTCTTTTTATTTTTAATTGTTTTAAATAAATCCTGAAAAATTTTGGATCGTTGGATCTGACACGTGAAAAAATCTTGTTAATTACTAACTTTAACAAACCTTCTTTATATAATAAGATATATAACCACATGACCTAAAAGATGTTTACATAAAAACTAAATTTTTTTATAGTTTAACATAGACATCATGACCATTAAAATCTAAATTTATACATAATATGAATATAAAAATAACTAGATCATAAGAATTGATATAATTTAAACTAAATTTTGTTATAGTGGGTGAAACAAGTTGTAGATAGAGACATAAAGAGATTTGTCATGACTTCTCCTGTTTTTTCACTGCATTAAAGCCCTGATGAGAAACTAATTCCCGTAGAAGGTAACCAAGAAACACCATCAAGGAACTTACCAACACTAAAATAACTTGCTTCTTCAGAACCAATCATATGAAACCCTTGCCACGTTACTCTCTTCGAAACTCTAGCTCCAGGACCATAATTATTGAACTCTCCAAAGTACAATGTCTTTAACACTTCATCTCCCGAGTTTAACCAACCGGCCCATCCTTCCTCGGCAATCGCATCATCAATATACGTTTCCATTACTATAGACCTCGAATACTGTTTCCAAGGCCGTCCCAAGTAGGAGCTATACTGATGTCTCACGGCCCGAAGATCTAAATCGGCTTTGATTTTACAATTGTGAAGGGCAAATCCGGTATTTTGACGTTGGTCTGTTCTTCCGTTAGCTAGAATAACGTTATAGGCCTTGACACCATGAGGACGACGCAAGAATATGTTGCAGTTTTGGAATACTGCAGCTGCGTTTCCGAATATGAAATCTATGGTTCCATATATATCGCATTCTCTGTAGAATTGACGTAGAGCAGCTGCGTAGAGTGTGTCTTGATAACCGGAGATGCTACATCTATATAGCACTGACTGGTCTGATGTAATGCTTAGTGCTATAGCTTGTTGTCCACTTGGCCCTGCGGTGTTCCTGATTCCTATATCTCGTGCGATGAATTCGTCACCCGTAACAGCTGCAAAAGTTTCATTTCTAATTATCACATAATCAAATTTTGTTATAACTGTGCATACATGTATGCAAATGCAAATACATAATTTTGAATAATTACTTTTAAGCCAAGGACTCAAGGAGTGGTAACCTAATGGTAAGGACGGTTTGGAACAAGTCATAAACTTATCACTCCTAAATTCGATTCTAGTTAAGAACTAAATTTCTGGTATTTGACCAAACAAAAATAAAATCATGTCTTAAACCTTATTGAAAAATTCATAATCATACTAATCGTGGGTATTAACTCCCGGAAATTAGTTGAGTTTTGGCTCATATACCTATATAACAAAAAAGATATATGTTGAATGAGTGGAAATATCTTTCTTCAAGTGGTTATACCACATTTTGATGTTTTTCCCACTATAATTCGATTTTAAGTAGGTGCGTTTGCGGTTTGTCTCATTATTGTTAGGGGTTTGAGTTACGTATTGAACGTTGTAAAATAATTATTGACAAAAAAGAATGTATGCTAATGAATGCATGTACTTACTCATTGTTGCAGTGTCTGGCACAGAAGATCCTCCGGCAGCACTATCATGGCCAACGATCACCGTCCGGTCTTTACCTTCTCCGACTAAAGTGATCTTATCTTTACCGATTCTTACTTTCTCATTATAAACCCCTCTTTTCACGTAAATTACAAACCTGCCATTTCCTTGAGCAGCTTTGACAGCCTCCATCACAGTCCGGTAATCTCCGGATCCATCTTTAGCGACTACCACGTGTGCTCTTGCTCTGCCTCCTAGAAGCCTCCGTTCTCCGGCAGAGACCCACCGGGGAAAACCAGTTGACTTTGACTTTGGCTTTGGATCCTCCATGACTGTGTCTACAAGGGCCAAGGAGTTGCTAACAAGTCGAGAGAGATGATCCATCTTCTGTGTTATGTGACTAATGGCTGCAGAAGAGGGGGAGTCACCAGAGTTAAGCATGGAGTCTTTGCAAGCTTCTTGGAAAGTCATGGCGGCGGAGAGCCATGTTTGGATATCGTGTTTGTTGTAACGCTTTCTCAAGGAGCCGTTGAGAGCTTCCATGGCTTGCTCAAGTCGTCTTGTGGACATCTTCATGAGTCGTTCACAGGACTCTGTAACAATATTGATGACTTTTTTGTCACGTCTCATTTTCAGTTTTGGGGTAGATAAAATATAACATCTATGTTATTGATGTATACTGACTTTGTACTTGCGTGATTTACAAAATTATTAGGTATTTAGGTAGAGATAAATGAAAAATACTGTTAACTACTTTATGAAGGATAATTTACTTTAGTAAAAAATGTAGATCATATTTTCAGGCATATCTTAATCTTTCTACCATGTAAAAAGTCATATTTATCATTGTAAATCCAGCTTAAAATTTCATATTTTTAATTTCATTCGGAAATATTCCATCGAAGGTGTAAAAAATACTTAAAAATAGTGATAGATTTCAGATGAAAATGAATTTATGTGGAATTACTCAGGAACTCTTGACCGAATACATTTGTTCTAAAAATTTGGACACTCATTTTTTTCCGAACAGTTGGACTGACATAATTCATATCATGACCCAACCTCATCCCTAAAATTTTATATTAATTATTGTACTACATGTAGTTAAGTGAAATCGAATTTCAGATGTTTGAGCTATTAGTTCGAACGGCTAATTTTATTGTATGAAATTCATTATATATATATATATATATATATATATATAAATGAATGAGAGATATAAGTGCAAAGAAATGGTGTTAAATTGTGTTGTGTACCTGAGACCGAAGCTAAAGGCACTGTATATGTGGAGTCTTCTAGAGAAACGAATTCAGAGGATCCCATCGAAGAAGGGAGAGGAGGAACTATGATGTCGGAGTCAGAGATGGTCTTGTTAACAAGGAAAGACACAAAGTCGAGACCTCGAAGAGATTCATAACGAAACTCTCGTAAGGTTTGGACACAAAGTGAAGTATACTTTGTGGAACTACAATGCCTTTGCACATCATTTTGGTAAATAAATGGCATATTTCTTGAAGCATCAACGAGGAGAAGGACATTGACCAATATTACGCAACACAAAGCCATATCTACCATACCCATTTTTTTTTTTTAAATGATTATTTTTGTCTATTTTTCTTTGTTACTATAAGTTGATGATATATAGTTGAAATGAGCATTGATTTATAGAAGTTCCTAAGGTTAGTTTTATAGCTGAGGAGATGAGTGTCTGGTGAGTTAGTTTAGCGGCTTACCATTTTTTTCGTAGAGTAGATTGAGACCTAAGTGGCTTCGACAGTACACTTAACTCTCACTTTTTCCTTTTCTTTCTAATTTTTAATTGGGTTTCCTTGAATTAATTCATGATTTCTTGTTGGGCAACTTAATCCAAATCATATAGATATATAACCAATTGGAAATTTATTTTACTAACAACTACAGAAAAATAATTGAGAGCTGCAGCCATCAAATGAAAGATTAGTTGTTGACAACTATTAAAAGCTAAAAAAAGATTACAACTTTAGGGCCCAACCGGGTTCGAACCGGTGACCTATTGATCTGCAGTCAATTGCTCTACCACTGAGCTACGGACCCATTTATCTTTTATATGTTCAAGACTATTATTCTATTGATTATTGTAAAATTTACCAGTTTACCATCGATATAATTCAGTAAATATAGCAAAACCAAAAGTATCGATACATGTACAGTAACATATCTTTTTAATGTACAAATCTCCTTAATTGTTGCATTCTAACGACAGGTTGATGAATTCATCAGCATAACTCTGAAACAGAACTTGAGTTCATCATATGTGATATGTCCCAATTATCTATGGACCGTCGTATTTATTACAAGTTGTAAGAAAAAGAATGAAAAAAATCGTATTTAAATGTACAAACAGAAAAAAACAGAAAGAAAGAAGAAGGAAGACGACCCAATGATCAATTAAAGACCACCGAACCAACTACCAACACCACGGTTGCGACTGCCGGAGACACAATCGTCCACTTTACTTGACCAGCAGCAGAATTCTTCGGCGGCGACCGTCGCAACATTTTTTGTTTAGTCGTATCAATTTCAATAGGAAATCTACACGAACTAGTTGAAGGATCAACCTTAGTAACAACACCAAGACTGTTAAAGTCACATGAGCCACGACGATGATCCATTTTCTGAAAATACATATTAAAAGCATAAGAAGCATTAGCCGTAGGGTCTAACGCCGCACACGAAGATCCTGGTCCGAGCGAAGTACAGTCAGCATTCTGACAAGCATACCCAACCGACGTTTGCCACGCGGCAGCGTTTCCTGCAGCCTGAGAAGAAAGCACGCACCACTCACGTGGTTGATATCGAACTCCTTTAGCTGGAACTAATTGACGTCCGTTACCGAGCGTTAACGGATACTTAACGGCGCCGTCATAAGAGAATATTCCCCAATGTCGTTCGAATTTTCCGGGATCGATGCTCTTCATGTCTTCGTCTACTAATGAGAATATATAAACTTCCGGTGCTGTTTTCCGACGAGGTGTTCCTTGTCCTTGAATGATTCGATTTAATAATCCTTGATTGAATCTCTGAGCCAATGCTGTATTTGCGTTTTGATCACCGTCTGTTGGCCATCCAACTTCTCCGACGATGATCTCGATTTTGTTCGCATCAAATCCGTTCTTCTCTAACGCCGAGACCAGAGTGTCGAAATTCGCGTCGAAGACGTTTGTGTAAGAGATTGATCCGTCGATGACTGGCTTAGCTCCCCCTGATCCGTTTGGGAAGAACGCGTATTCTTTAGGGAAATCTGGATCAGCGTTGAGAGAGAGGAAAGGATAGATGTTGAAGGTAATAGGTGAGTATGAATCAGCTAGGAATTTAACGATGGAGACCATCAGAGTTTTGATGTCAGATCGGAAATCGCCAGAGGAAGGGAGACCATCACCGGATTCATAAACGTCGGCATTGAGAGGCACCGTTACTTTGACTTGCCGGCCAAGACCAGCTTTCACTAGAGCTGCTTGAACGTTCTGCAACGCCGGGTATGTCGAACGGATGAATCTATCCTTGTAGGATTTTAAGAATGGCTCATTACCCACTGCTACATATCTGATCATCAAATCAACGATAAAAAATCCAATCGTTAGAGCAACATTATCGGTAAAAACTCTAAGAGTTTCTTATATTTTTTTTTTTTTTTTTTTTTTTTTAAATAAAAAAAAAAAAAAACAA
>OVAX01000136.1:41285-123392 GCA_900406405.1 Lepidium africanum
AAAAAAAAAAAAACACAACCAACCAATCAGAATCCGCCACGTCATTAGAAATCCTCTCTCCTTCTCTCCCCTCACTTTTGATTATTTTAATCTAAGAAACTCCTTAGAAATCACCAATAATGGTGGTCTTAGTAACTTAAAGCTTGTTTTCGGCTTAAAAGCTTTAGAAAGCCAGACATGTAGTTTTTTTAGGCAGTAGGTTTGGACGTTCAGGCGTCTGATTGGTTGTTGGTTCGGTTGCTTCAGATTTTCGGTTTTTTTAATTTTATTTTAAGATCCATTCGGTTCGGTTTTGGAGTTGTATAATATTAATGGATTCGATCGGATCGGTTATTTCACCCAAAACCAATGTTTATAACGAGTTTTTAGTCTAAATGGTACAGTAGGATAGGGTCGAGTTTGGATATGTACTTTATGCCCTCAAGACTTCGGTTTTACTATGGGTTTGGTTCGGATTTAGTTAATAACCGAACCCGAAATAACTTGTAGTAAAAAACCATTCGGTTATTTGGATACATCCGAAGTCTAAATCTTTCGGTTGGATAAGTTCGGATTTCGGTTATAGACTTTATGCTAGGGCTAGTCTTAGCTATTGAAACATTGAAACACAATTTAAATTACCTTATCTGAGTTCCGTAATCAGAGATGTATCGAGAGACGTTTTGTTGAACCCAAAGCTCAGCGTTGGTAACAGTTGATGCCATAGTTGCTAAGAGATCGTTAGGGATACCGACCATGACTTGAATACCTGAATTGCCTAGAGCTCTGAGTGCACCAGGGTCAGCTTCAAATAGTTTAACCCTGTTAAACCCGTTCTCTCTAAGGAGCTTCACCACTATGTCCGGTGGTAGAGGATGGCTCGCTTGTGTACCCCAGTTACATGCCAAACCATCCACATCTTTGAATATGTTGTTGAATAACAATATGGATAAACAAAAAATGATGAGTTTTTCGTGTGCATCATGACAACTCATTTCTTTTAAACTGTGAGATTTGGATGGAAAGATTGTGTCAAAGTGTTAGTTCGAATGAAAATTTGTGTGTTTGTGTTTGAATATATATACGTACAAACATACACAATTGGAGATGTAGGAGGTTGAGCAAGATGAGTATATGGAGAAACAAGGGGAAAGGAAAAGAACATGATTCCATTAGAGTTTAACCTGAATCTAAACCATCCAAGCAAAAGGGAATCTTAGAAGACCATGTTTTACGTATTTGCAATTTCTATCTTAAAAGAAAGTTTACAACCTTTTCTTTATCCTAATGCAATCTTATGACCCTAATACCCAAATCCTCAATAACCAAGAGGGTTTCTTCTTCCTTAGGAAACACTAATCTTCAAGCTGGCTTGTTAATGGCATCATCAGTTGGTTGTGATGAAACGTCTGGTACTCGGCAAAAAGGACTATTCTCCAATCTACGAGCCATGGCGAAGATATTAGCCAGCCCTTTTGGTTGAAATAGACTAATCATATCCTGAATTTCTTCTCTGAGTCCATTGACGAATAGACATTCTTTTAAAGATTCCTCAGAGATATCTTCAATTTGCGACGCGAGCTCCTCGAATTGAGTAAGATAGTCCATAACAGATTCCTCCTGTTTGAGATTGAGTAATCGTTCAAAAGCAGATTTCAAACCCCCAAATCGTTTAAGTAACCTAGATTTGAAATCATTCCAATCAATAAAAGCTTTACGATGCTTCCACAAATTGAACCAACTCAAAGCTTGCCCATCCATACTCAGATAAGCTAGTTCCACCTTCTCCGTCTCTGTGAAATTCCCCATCTCAAAGTATCTTTCCGCTTTCATAATCCACATGTTTACATCTCCACCTACGAACACTGGCATCTCTACCTGGACCTTCTTCAATTCAATGTAGCGATTCTTATTCTCACCGATAGGCTTATCATTATCCAACACGGTCGATGATTGTTTCGTTGGAGAAGCTGGAATGTCCTGAATCTGATCCTTCGTAGCTAATGGTTCCGTCGTGAGTTGAGGAAAAGAAAGATTATCTTTCATATCCGCCATGGAAGTTAATGTCACAGCCATGGAATTCATTAGGTCACCAACCGTCGTGTGAAGCATAGACATCTTCAATTGAACATCGCTAATAATTTCCACCATTGATTCAGCTGTATCATCGATCTGATCAAGCGTCTGTTTAGCTTCCATTGAAGCTGCTACTGATAAGAACAAACTCCCCTCCATTGCTAAAAAATAATACTTTGAAACAAAAACCCCTAACTGAAAAAAAAAAACTCTCTTCTGAGGAAAATGAAATAACGTGTGATACGACCTAGTCAATAAAACGACTGTGCTCAAGTCAACTTGGGCCCAATCCATGAATTGTTATAGGATTGGGCTCAGGCCATAAAGCCCATGGCTCTCTCATAAATGTCTTAGTTGTATTAAGTTAAGAAATTCGTGGAACGGTACGTATCGGTACAATTGGCACCATAAGAATGTAACACAGAAAGAATTTAATTGATATTTTATTATTATATTTCCTATTCTACCCTTTTTACTTCCACAATTTACAAAATTCGACAAATTAATTTCTACAACAATCCCACTAAAATCAAATAAACTCTGAAAAAAAATTAAATTAAAAATCAAAATCAAAATCAGGTGAGAAGATCATCTCCGAAGAGGTAGAGAAGCCGTTCAACGGCCCAGCTAGGTTCATTTTTGGCCGGAAAATCACAACACGACGACGTATTAGCAGCAAGTAGTGGAGTTCTACAGAGAGGACAAGTACGGTGGTTATCATCTTCACCATCGTTAATTTCATCGCCGCCGCAGCATTCATAGTCTAACCAACGGTCAATACACTCACGATGAAACACATGGCTACAGTTTCTAAGTTCTCTAACCTCATCTCCATCTTCCAAATCCCCAAGACAAACCGCACACGTGTCGCTTATACACGCCGGAGATCGTTCAGCTGCATCACGAAAAGTCGTCACGGAGAGACTTTCCTTGATAGCTTGTGATGAAATTAGAGGAGAAGAGGTTGAAGAAGAAGAAGAAGTGGATCTAGATCTGGATCGGTAACGTAAAATCCAGGCGAGAATCCAACGTAAGACGGTGATGAGAACAGCCATTTTGTAGAGAAGTTGAGTGAGAATGAGACCAGAATCTTCGATGAAGAAACTCATTGTTAAAAATTTGAATAGAATGCTTCTGAGATAAGTGTGTGAAAGAGAGAGAGAAGGAAAAAGAGGGGAGGAAAAATGGAGAATGAGATTCGTCTTTAATAGAAGAGGAATAAAGTTGCTTACTACTACTACTTATGCTTTTTTAATTATTAGTGGAGCTTTATTTTTAATTAAATTTTAATATTTGTTTATATTGGTATTTAATTATTTTATATGCAAGTTGCTTTAATGTTTTAAATTTATAAGATAGGTGTCAAAGTTTTAAATTTTGATGATGTACACTTTTTTTTGTTAGTTTAAAAAAATTGGGAATATTCTTTGCATTACTCTGTTAAAGGAATATATATGTTTTAAATATAATGTGTAAATCATTGTACTATGAAATTATATTTAGTAGTAGATGAGACATTTATGTATCTATGAGTCACGAATGAAAATATAGGGGTCAATTTGTGAAACATTTTAAACATAAGATTCTGCGTGTTTTTTTGATAAATTGGAAAATTTCGTAAAAGTAAAGAGTGTGGGGAATAATAAATAAATAAATGACGTAGGAAAATTGCAAATTGGTAAAAGTAAAAGAAAATGAATGACGAAAAGAATCAAGTAAATGACGTGACCTATGTAGCATTTGTGCCGTTCGTGTCACACTTTATAATTTTTTAATTTTTTCCCTTTTTCTTTAATCTTTACCAAAGCACCCCCGAAAGAGAAACATTATTTTTATATCTTGTTATCTTCGATTTTTAATGGAAGATGACCATTTGATGATCAAAAAGAGAAATAAATACTGTAATATTTTTTTAACTTCATTATTTTTAAAACAATGAAGATATACTTTGAAAGCTTAATTGAAAATGGCGTCATTTCTGGCTTTTGACCCATACGCAGAGACAATTATCTATTACTTACGTGATAATTGACCTGGCATGTTCTTAAGTTTTATATAATTGTTACGCTTATGTAATACCTTTTTCTAATGAATTATATATTGACTAATTTAAAAAATAAAAACACTTCACATCATTTCTGTCAGCATTTCTTTTTTTTACCAAAGTTCCACAAAATGAAATAAAATCACGTATAAACTGAATTTGCATTGTTATGTCTTCATGCAACACTCGAACAAATATTTTTTTGTTGTATGAATGTAAGATTTTATTAATTTTTTCAAGTTTCTGGCAGAAGTTTTTGGAGGCTAAAATGAATACAATCCAAAAGTTTTATAAGGGACAAAAAACACGATAACTTGCATACTAACAAGCAACATCAAGTTGAACAAATGTTTTTGGTCAAATTGTTAATTGTCATGTGTTTTCATCTGAGTTCGATTTTAGAATATCAGTCTATTCCAATTAATATTATTAGGTTTGGAAAGGATTTTAGACGCTGAAATTTTGTCGATTTAATTGTTAAAAGAAAAAACAAGACAAAAATGTTTTCATAGTTAAGATAGTAAAAACATTTTTTTTTTAAGAAAAGGATAGTGAAAACAAAATGTCTTCAATAGCAATAGACTTGTGATTAAAAATTTGATGATCAGATTTCCAACATTCTTGGGAAGCCAAAGTTGGAACCTACAAAGACATGGTAAACCAACCCAATTAATCTTGTCAGTAGAGTCACTAGACTATGCGTTCATGTCGGTACGCGTGAATGTCGGTACAAGATTACAATTTTATTATAAATCGAAACAAATAAATCCCTTTCTATTTAACTTCGTGATGAACTGGTGTACTGTTTTTGTGCCTTTTTAACTGTTTTGGTACCAAAAAAGAGATTCAATTGAAAGCTATAAATCATGAATATCTTTGATACTCAAAATCAAATCGAATCATCTACACAACAACAGCAAAATCGAAGAAATATACTTACTTTTCTGGTAAGACAAATGATAAAGTGTGGTTATAATTATTAAAGGTGACGATTATAAGGTCCCATGTTTTGATATGCTCTCCTTTATAATGTGTTTTGGTCGGTTGACCAAACCTTTACAACGCAAAACCACCTCAAACTTTCTCGTTTAGGTGAAGACTTAATATTGTTTTTTTTCAAGATATTTCATTTATTAATATATAAGATGACTTAAACAATTTAGCAATTTTATACAATGCCCTTTTCCAAATTTTTTGGTCATCCAAATAACCTAAATTTATATATTATGAGCCTAACTGGTAACATAAAAAAACAACTGAATTGTTGAATTTTTTTATTCAACTATTTTTTTTTTGTTTTGTTTCATCGGTTGGCATAGCTGAATTTGAAACTTAATTTTTTTTGTCTATTATATTTTTCTTGTTTTCACTACTTTTTTGCTCAATTTTCTTATTTTTGTATTACTTTTATCCAATACACTTATATAATAAGCTCAAATGGTAACTTTTTTTTTCAATTAAGTTGAATTCACTTCATTTAAAAATTCAGTTATTACCATTTGTAAATATAACAAATATATAATTCTATAACTTTTTTATTATTAAAAATTTTAATTAGTATTTAAATAAATATATTATTAATTATAATAATAAATTAAATTATATAATTTTCGTTATATATAGATTTTTAGGACCGTGTTGTGTTTAGAAGGATTTTCAAGTTTTCGATCTCACTTACTTAACATTTATTTGAACATATTTTAGGGATTAAGCTCGGTTCGGTATAAATATGATATCATTGATTATGCTACTTGTTACAAATCTGAATCTTATGCGAATTATTCGGTTCTGATCGGATTTGAATTTACATATTTTTTAATAAAAAATTTAAGATTTAGTAAAAATAGTCTAATAAAATTCAAAATTTTTAAAAGAAAACAAATAATTTGGAGTTTTTGTTATTTTGTTCCAAACTAAATAATAATATAATCAAATTTATAATTATAATTTTGAATATATAATTGTTAAGTATTTAATAAAAAATAACTTTTACATATATATTTGTACTTTATGTATTTGGATACTCCATTGTTTAATGTATGACTCTACTTATATGAATCTGGGTTTCATCGACTATATAGTCAAATTCAGTTCGGTTTAGTACATTCTATTTCACATTGAATTGAATTCTGTTATATATATATATATATATATATATTAACCAAAAATATAGAAATTTATTTTTATAACATTTTTAATTATTGTTAAAATTTTAGGTATTAGTTAAAATTTTTATTATTTAAAATTAAATTATTTTATTAGATAATTATTATTTATTTTCTTATTAAAATAATATTTAAAATTCCACAAAATTCAGCCAGATTTCACTGTTACCATTTGATTTTAACTTATTCAGTTAGATCCCATTGAAAAAAAAATTCAACTAAATTTCACACCAACCAAATTCAGCTGTTACCATCTAAATTCTATATATTGCATTTTGACTTAAAAAGCTTTACTATATATTGCATTTGACTTAATATGTTTTCTAAAATTCTTATTAATATATAATATAATCGAATCAATATGTTTTCTAAAATTCTTATTAATATATAATATAATCAAATCAATAGTTTAGTAGCTGTATTAATCCAGCTAATAATCTGAAATAATCATTACTATATGCATTTTGATTAAGTTTTTGTTCATAAGGAAAAACAAACAAGTTGATAAATATGAGTAACTAAGCCTTCTAAGATATTTCCCTAACCCAAGAGTAATTTCTGAATATATTGTATATCAGGTGAAAAGAAAAACACATCTTCAAAAGTCTACATTCAAAAATCAAAATGAATACAAAAAAGGAAACAAAACAAAACGACGAGTTTAAGGAGCAAACATATAAAAAGGGTTGCAAATCGAAAATAAATCATGAAATCTGGCTTCCATCATTTTCATGTGTTAGGTTTCTATCACATCCTGTCTTCTCTTCTCCTTGGAGCACATGTAATGATCTCATCCACTCGTAGTATCATCTCAGCTGCTTCTGTTGCTGATAGCAGAACCGCTTGCTTTACTTTGAATGCTTCATAGATACCTCTCTCTCCCATATCTCCTACCTGTAATAGAATCATTTTGATTATCATCACAATTTAAGTCCATCTAACCTTGGACAATCCATGACAACAAGCCTAGTTTTTGCTGTTTAAAGTGTTTACTTACAGTGCCAGTGATGACATCGATCCCTGCATTACATCCTTCAGTGTGGTGATCTGCACGAAGCTGAGCGACCAATTCTGCACTGTCTAAACCAGCGTTGTCAGCGATTGTTGTTGGAATAGCTACTAGTGCCCGTGAGAAAGCTTCAATAGCATGCGATTTTTTGCCAGCAGTTTTACGTGCAAGCTCGTCTACTTCCTTTGCCATTATCATCTCTGGCCATCCACCTCCGAGCAACACTCTAGTGTCATTCACTGTTTGGGAGAGTACACATAAGGCGTCATGTAGTGATCTTTCAGCTTCATCTAGAACATGGTTACTGTAAGAACAAAGAAAACACACAAAATTGTTATAGGTAATTGTAGAAACAGGATAATGGTTACACAAAGTCATTAAGAAATGGAAGTAAGAAATGTATACCTAGCACCCCTTAGGACAATTGAACAAGCCTGGCCCATTTCACAACCAGAGAAGTGGATCAACTTGTCTTCACCAATCATGATTTCTTCGATGAGCTTGCAGTGCCCAAGTTTAACAGACTCTGGGTTGTCAAAGGTAGAAGCGATTTCACCACCTGTAACCAAACCAAGTCGCTCTATCCCCTCAAAGTCAGCATGCTCTATAGCAAGTACACCAGCATCTGCAAAGAGTTCCTCGGGGAAATTGTAGATCAACTGCCTGTTAACAAAGCAGTTGATTCCATGATCAAGGATCTTCTTCACCTTGTCTTTCATCTTTTCCTTCTCAGCCCCTTCTATCTGTGCAACCTTGGTCATGGAATCCACACGGACACGTGCACCATAGATTTTTACTTTATCAGTATCCATAGCAGTATTTGCTACCAAGATCTTAGCATTCTCTATGCGCTTAGGCTGCCCAATTCCTATCTTCTTGTCAAGAATAAATCTATAGGCATAAATTTAAATTGAGATGTTATGAGACATAAATACTAGATAAACAAAAGTAGGAATGTCACACGACAAGATGACCTGATTCCTATCAACATTCCAAAATAAGACCATAAATAAAACAAGGGTGCACAAACTATGAAGAAGAATAGAAAATGAAACAAAAGTTAATCTGAACAGAAAAATAGCTCACAACACACAGATTTTTATCATACACCAAAGGCACAAGATGTATTACCCTTCATCCAAAAAGGAATCTCTCAGGGACCCTCCAGGCTTTTTAATGATCTGAATAGCTTCCAAGTTTGTGCTTCCCTATTTAAACAACAGCTGAATGTCAAAGACAAATCATACAACTCACAAAACGAAGCCACGCATCAACAGGAAGTTAATTAAGAGTGATATAAGACGAGCTTTTCTCATGACACTTGTCACAAGCTCTTATCTCATGGAGATTACACAGGAATTCCACAGAGAGAGAAGGAAAGAACACATTTCTGATTGAGATTCAAAAAAGTCAGAGATGGCACCTTTAGCCTGAAAACAGCATCCACGGCCATTTCAGCAAAATGTTCCTTGTCCTGTGAGAGAATTTTGGAACATAACGTAGTCATCGCAATCTTCATCAAGTCTGACCTAAACTTCTCTGCATTGACACAAAACACGATACCATAAACAACAGTATCAAAGTGATCACACAGACAAGATAATGTTATATTTTAATACAAATGCATAACAAGGTTAACCTTCTCAATAATGATTACCTGCATTGTCCTTATTATCAATCACTCTTTTGACTAAAGCATCACGAGCACATTCTGCAGCCATTCTATAACCTAGGAAACCAGAAAGAAAAAAAAGTTTAGAAATCAATGTCAATAATGGAAGAAGCTGATACAACGTGGTCAGAAGCATACCTGCTATTATTGTCATAGGGTGAATCTTAGAAGCAACAAGTTTTTCAGCTTCCCTCAAAAGCTCACCAGCCAAAACAACAACAGAAGTAGTTCCATCACCAACTTCATCATCTTGAACTTTCGAGATGTCTGAAAACCAAATCAAGTTACAAATAATGACAAAGAGCCACAAAAAATACGCATTTGAAACACATCAAGCCAATAAATTGCAGGGAATGCGTACATACCAACAAGAACTTTAGCTGCAGGGTTGTCAATGTGAAGTGACTTGAGAATAGTAGCACCATCGTTAGTGACAGTGACTGAATGACCTCTACCAGTGGACTGTAAGATTTTATCCTGAAAGAATAATAGATATTAAACCCAAATTCAAAAAATGGATTTAAAGTTTTCAAATACTGAGGGATCAAAAGTTACCATGCCCTTTGGCCCTAAGGTAGACTTAACAAGGTCAGCAACAGCCATTGCACCAATAAATGATGCCTAAAAAGATCAACAAAAAGTAGAATCAGATTTTAAACAGTAGAGTGAATCTGAAAAACCCTAATCCTCGATAAAAAGCCTCACCATCCTAGCACGTTCTCCCTTCTCTTCATTAGCATCATCTTTGAAGATCTTGTCGATCTAAATACGAATAACTAAGTTAATGACTGAGTGAAGAACACTCAGAAAGCAACATAAATGAGTAAGGAAAATCATTACCGGCATTGGGAAAAGTAGAAGGAGGGTCCTTCACAGTCGAGGATCTCCCAAGTCCAATCTCAGATCAAGCTAGAAACAATCGTATGGCGTCGTTCGAGAGAAGAAGAACAAAGCCCCGAAGTGAAAAAACAAAACCAGCTTGCTTAGAAGTGTAGAAATGGAGGACAAAAACCCAGATCTTCCGAACCCTAAATAAAAAATTCAAAGACAAAACTACCCTCACGTTTTCTAGACCCGTCCGTTATTTTTTTCTTTTGAATTTTGTGTGTGGCACGAAACACATGAAAATAAGGTAAGTTTCCGGCCCATCTAACATCTTGCTTCGACCCATAAAACAAATTTCCCTCGGCCCTTAAAATATCTTACCTTCGGCCCAAGTTAGAAGTTCTGGACCTTCTGGTTAATAGAATCCGCAAAAAACAAACGACACCGTATTGAATTTGCGCACGTTCTTAATTATCCTGTCTTGTCGTAACGAAGTCAAACATCAGAATAATTATCGACCGCCACGTGTCGAATTATAGGAGCTGGCAGGTAGGATAAATGTCGGAGGTCCCGGTCAGAGCGACGTCGAGAAGAAGCAAACAAAAGCAGGATAGGAGGAATATCAAGTTCTATACGGAATAAAGACAGATCTACAATTTCCGATAAGACAAGCCATGGCTAAAGTGAACGACGAACCACGCGCTTCCGTTAAAAGCGAATGCGAAAAAATCCTGGGATGTGATGTTGGCGACGGAGATGGCGGCGAGGAGAGTCGTCAAGCTGAGATCGGCGGTAACGGCACCGCGAAGGATGTCATCGCTGGATCTATTGTTGCTAGAGGAGGAACTTCAGTTGTGAAATCGATTGGTGAAGCTAGGTATACGACTTGTGTTTGAAATTACTGTTGATTCAGATGATTTTCTTCTGTTTTCCCTATTGATTTGAGTCATAGTTCTGGTGATCTTTTGATCTGTTTACATTCGGATTAGATTAGAAAGGGTGAATTTTAAGGATTTTAGTTGCTATTTTGGGGATTAGTTTGTTATTGGCTATAAACATTGGTTTCCACTTCATACGATTATCAATCTTGTGCTTTAATTTCTTACATGAAGACATAAATTTTCGTGTCAATGAGATTTGTAAGGAATGATATTGAACTTCAATTGTGAGTGCGGTTCAAGATTGATGGATTTTATGCTATTGAAGGTTGGCTGAGAACCTACCTTGCAAGCCAGATCCTTCAACGGTGCTTCCAACTCAACTCACTATTTTCTTTGGTGGGAAAGTTTCTGTATTTGATGGGATTGCAGCAGAAAAGGTTGGTCCATTAGAGAAAATTCTGCTTTTTGTTGTTTGAAAAGCTCAGATTTTCCATTTCTCACTGTGATTTACGCTTCTAGGTTCAAGAAATCCTCCGTATTGCTGCTAAAGCCAGAGATGAGACGAAGAATCCTGCAAGTCCTGTTCCATCGCCGGCATTGAACAGAGCTCCTTCTTTCTCAAGCACATCGACTGCAGCTTCACCAGCTGCACCATCATTTCCCATGCAGCCAATTTCGTTTTGCAGATCCGCAGCTGGTAAGTAATTCATTCAACTGGTTACAGTAGTAAAATCTTCAAATACTGAAAACAGATATTCTCATTAGTTTTTCCATTTGCCGATTCAGATCTTCCAATTGCAAGGAGGCATTCTCTTCAAAGATTCCTCGAGAAGAGACGGGACAGGTATGCATCCTTTCATTAACTACACTCTATTCTTCTCCATTTCACTGGAATACAGAGCTACTTGTCGATATGCCTGAGAGATACTTGTAAAGAGGGATTGATCATAGTTTTTTACCTTTAAACTGCATCTTAACAGCAACCAACAATTACTTTATCTAATTGCAGAATTGTCAGCAAAAGTCCTTACCCTACTTCAGACATCAAAATGACAGCTGTCCCAACAGGCAATGCTTCTATCAAGGAGGAATATCCGTCTACTTAGCAGAAGAAGATCAAACCTTAAGGCTACAATTAGCAAACTAAGTAAAACGTTGTGTCAATAGGGTTGTGATATGATATAATGTAATGGATGCTACTGTATGTTGTATGATATTGTCTGTATAGGTTCGTTAGACAAACCAAGTATTTGTTTGCATGCCTGGAGTGGTCGGGCATGTTTGTCATTTGACACTTCTTCGATGATGAAGACAGATGTTCATCTGCTAGAGTCTATCTAACTATAATAACTCTTGATGTTATGCTTATTGAACTTATTATCTCTTTAAGATGCAGTTTGTATGTTAAGGAATGAAGTCTGTGTTGTTGTTATAAACTTTCATATTAAACAAACCAAGTGTTTGAAAAGAATAATCGTCAATAACGAACAACAAATGGGAAATATCAACACAAACAATGTAAAATCTAAACATACATATATTCACCTCCTCTGACAGCATTCTCTGCGCCTTTCCTCTCGTCCTCGGCCTCTTTCTCTCTCTCTTTCCAGTTTTCGTACTTCTGATCATCTGTTGGTAACTCATGGCGACATATAGGGCAAGAGTTATGCTCGTCCTGCCACAATAAATTGGTCATAAGCATTTTATTCTAGCTAACTCGTAAGCTATACGAAATGCATATGATTAAGAACAAAGATGGGAGTGCTTACTAGCCAAGGCTTAAGGCAAGGAGGGTGAAATGTATGCTTGCATGGCAACTCCTGCATTTTGTCGCCAATTACTAGATTCTCCTTGCAGATGCAACATTCTGCCTCTGCTCCTAACTTTTTTAGCATGTCCTCACTGAAAACAATCACTGGAAGTTTCTCCACAACCTCTTTACTAGCCGGTGGAGCTCTTGGTGGTCCACCATCTTCTAGTATCTGCACGGAACATATATATGTCATTTTTCTATCCCGAGGCTAAGCAAAAGAGCCTGCCAATATCATATAAGAGGTTGGAATTGAAGACTATATACAGGAAAGGGAGAAAAATGGCTATCCCATATTGGAACCAAGCGGGGAAACAAATATGCAAGATACAACATACAGGTACAAGGTGGAACAAAAGTACTTTCGTCTCAACTATAAGCAAAAAGTCTCCTTTTATCAGCGACGTCCAATCACACAACAACTGCATAAGTGAAGGGCAATGCCAAAAGATATAAGATTAACCTCCGGGATGATATTGTCAAGCCCATTGATGAGTTCTTGCATCAAGTTGGCTGTATCCCCAAGTGTGTTTTCAACAGGACCATTAGAGGATTCACCAGCAACGATCGAAGCAAAAGCAGACATGAGATTCTGCTGCACTAGCCATTGAGGCTGTGGCGGCTCACGATCCACTGTTAGATGTCCCTCAAAAAGATAACCTGCAACAAATTTACAAGAGAAAGAATATCATCCCAGATCCTTTTCAGTTAAAACTTTAAAGTAAACTAAATGTTCACAAACCTTGTGAGCTCTCAGTCGGCTGATTATCTACTTCTTTTAACTGGTCCTTGGCTTGAGCAATGCAAGATTTTAAATGTTCCTTCTCAGAAGCATCAGATACAAGTCGCTCAGCCTCTTCGAAAAGACTCAGTCCCGCAACCCAAAATCCAGTAGCTGTATATCTAGTCTTAAGAACCGTTGCAACACGAGATACAACAATATAGAACTGCAATGGCCATTAAATATATATACTTTGTAAGAGAGGGCACTAAACAAACAATACATTCTAATCCAACAAACACACGTCGGATTAATTGAATATCCTTCTCCACAATTGTAATAAAAAATGAAGAAAGAAGGATGTTTAAATCCTAATAGAATCCCCAAAAGTAAAAATCATCAGCAAACATAGACACCAAGTTCAAATAAATCAAACATTCCGAATCGCCGGAAATTGAACCATGATTAGTAGTACAACCCTAAAATTCCGAGCTTGTTTTTAAAAATCTGTTGATGCAGAATCTCACAAATAGAAACCAACCTGTTTGCGGAGAGAAGGAGAAGAGGACGAATAGCGATCACGGAGAAGAGAATGAATAGACCGAACAGATGCCTCGAATCTCAGCTTTTTATTCAGCTGTTTCTGCAGATCATCTAGTTCAAGCTTCAAGCTTTCCTCAGAAGAAGATGATGTATACATGACGATTTTTATTTCAAAGTGATAGGGAGAATTCAGGGGTTTATGTAAGAATGATGAAAATGAGCATCGATCTTTGTCTATTTTTGTAGCGGCCGAGTTTTCTTGATCAAGAGGAAAGGACGGTGTCGGTTGCTTCGAATTCAATACGAATTTTCTTAATCCGGTTTAGTTCGGTTTGGTTGACCGAAAAGCGCCGGCCAAGAGAAATAGATCATGTAATTATGAATCTAGACATTTTGTGCTTTTTTTAGTTAATATTTTTGGTCCAGTAGACATTAGTGTTTTTTCTTTAACGTCTAAAAAATACATATAAAAAATACAGAAAACATCATATCAGAAAGATTCTTTAATTCATACATATAAAAAATACAGAAAACAACAATAACCAAATCAAGATATATTTCCACACCCACAACATATACATAATCTAATATTATATAGAAATGAAAAAGAGAATTCTATGATGCTTTTGATATGGAAGGCTCACTCGTCAATGGGTTATTAAATTCTTTTCTTTTCTACTTTAGAATCAATGCCAAAAAGATGACATTGTCCCTTTAGGTTACCATGACTAAAATTTCATATTCGTTTAATGGTGTTAATAGATTCCATACTCATAAAATCTTGTAATATTTTCATATTCAAGAACCAAATATATTGTAATGAAATATGAATTCGAATATATATATCTCTTTATTTATTGAGATAGATCTTCAATTCACAAGAAACAAGGGCCTTACGAGGAGGTAAGTGCAAGTAACCATACTTCATATGTTAATTGTTCCCATCTAAGTGCATGATGAAGATGCGTGGATTCCAAGTCAGAGATAAAGAAGAAAACAAGACGAAGTTGAAAGAGGAACTGGAATGAAGACTTGATGATCAAGAATGAATCGAGACAGAGAGCTGTTGTTGGACTCGACAAATTTGTGTCATGCAGAAATGGAAACTACCATAACTTGAAAGTTATCTATTTCTGAGTGATTTGGGAGGATTCTAGGTTTAGGTTTCGTATAATAAAAAGACTAGAGGTGTATGTAGTGGTGGCTAACACTCTAGAGATTTTGAGGGAGTTTAGTTTAAGGTTTGAGAGAAGAAAACTCTAACAAGCCTTGGTCGAGGTTTTCAGTGTTGAAGCTTTTGTTTTGTGTTGGTGAAGTGTTGTAACTAATTGATATAAGACTTTTATAGAAAAGTTTATATTAATAAAACGAGTCAAGCATTTGGATCGGTGCTTTCCGATCAAAGTTTTGTTCATACCCTTGTCCATACAAATTAGGAAATTCGTGCAGTTCGATGCTTCATCTAGCTAACACTAAGATCAAACACAAACTCAAAAAACCTGTCAGAGTCTAATATTCATACCTGAAGACGAGATCCACGAGTACTGAATTTTGAAGCGAGAGTGAGAGAGGAGCGAGCTGTTGTTGCTAATGATCGTGGAATAAGACATCAACTAGGAGCAATGAGTTAAAGGGTTCATTGTGAGGACAAATAGACAATTTAGAGTATGTCACTGCTTCTGTCACGCCCAACTAACTGACTCACATGTGATCATTTAGATGATTTTGGAGGAAAATGTGAAGACAAGAGAGATTTTGAAGAAAAAACGTTTTTGGATCTAGCCTTTTTTAGGATGATTTACACTGAGAAACATATGTCATACATATAGCCTTCATTACCCTATGGATACTTGACACATGTCTACTTCTTTATTTGTTAGGATTCTAGCAATGCAAATCTGGTATTGAGGAGACGAATTGTCATTTTGCTGCGTTTCTTCTAACAACTACCCTAACAAGTACAAGCTCATCACACTCCTTTGGTTTGAAGATGAGAAGAGCCGTTGGTGTTGGACTTGTTTGAGTGGAGTTCTGTTAATATTCAGAAGTTGGGCATGTCTTGATATTAGATGTAAATGGTAACTGCGGAATTATGTTGAATGTGGAATCTGGCAGAATTACTTAAAATAAAATGATAACAGCTGAATTTTGCTGAATGTGGAATATGGTGAAATTTTTTTTATAGCCAAAATTTGTCCTAAACTCCATTTAATCTATTTCATGTAGTGGGTCGAACCCTTGATGTTAGTGTTCATATACCAAAAAAAAAAAAACTCATGTTAAACCGAATCCGAGCCAAACTAAATCAAATATAACAATATATGTACAATATTTTTTTTGTCAACAATTAGATCGAAAAAACATGATTTATAGTCAAAATTTATCTTAAATTTCCTTTTAATCTAGCACTTGCAGTGGAACGGTTAGAACTCCTAATATTATATTCATATACCCAAAAAAACAAATTTGAACCTGAGCCAAACCGAACCCCGAATGTTGTTCTAAATTAAAAAAAAAACCAAAACAGTCAAGTTATAATCAAATGGTAACAGCTGAATTCTATTGAATGTAGAATTTAGCGGAATTTTTTTTTTGGTCAAAAATTAGATCAACAAGATCTAATATATAGTCAAAGTCCACCCAAAAACCTTTTTTAATCTATCTTCTATAATGAGAAGGATTCAAACCCCTAATACCAGATTCATATATATAAAAAATCTGAATTTCAGCCAAATCATGAACCGAATAAATGAGTATCCAAAAAACTTGAAATACAAATATATACCTAAAATTTATTATTTTATTTAAATTTTCATCAAAATATGTAAACGGTAGTACTTGAACCCTAGCGGATCTAATATGAATCTTTTTTTTGTCAACATTGGATCGACAAGATCCGATCCATAGCCTAAAATCCACCCCTAAAATTCATTTTTTAAGCTACCATAATGCAGCGAGCAAGAATCGAACCCTGGTGTCAAGTCATTAGTTGGATCATCCTTACCACTCGACTGAGAGCAACTCAGCGATCTAATATGAATCTAAACTCATATAATTAGATAATAGGGTGGTAGACCTTTGTCAATAAACCAAACCTTTTCTAAAAAATTTAGATTTAGAGACACACTAATCATTAATTTTTTTTCATAGGTTTATCCTATTAATCAAAACTAATTACATTTAATTTAATTAATAATTAAGGAATATAATGATTATAGAATTGAATGTATGTAGAAGATAAGAACATTTGAGTGTTCTTATTTAATTTGCAAAAAGAAATGACATCAGGCTTTATATTGAAAAAGAGAACCAAGAATCATCAAAAAAATTACTCATCAATAATTCCTCAGAATTCCTTAAATGTTAACTGGTAACAACATAAAAAAGAAGTGAGGAATACAAAAATTTCACTAATTCAGCTACCACGAGTTATTATCCTTGTTTTGCTTAATGGGCTCAGTCTTCTATTTCATCATTTTCACTTGCAGCTCCGATGAAATTTCTAGTGGGTTTCTCCAACGAAGCTGTGCTTATAGAAATTTCAATTTTAATAAATGTATATGCGCCTTAGCATACAAAAAACATAAATGTTCAGAATTTTCACGACATAACTAAATGTTTGGTCTTTATAGCTACTATTAAAAAAGCCATTTCTTACTTGTCGAATTATCTTACTTTGATAATTACACACCCATTTCTTGGTGTAATTAATTGTTGCAATCCTTTCACTCCCGTATTTCTAAATTATTGGCAGGCAATGAACCGATGCGACTAGATTCAAAAAGTAACATCGTGCCATGTCTTAATTTGGCTCTTTTTGTACAACGCAAGATGATCATCGTGGTTTACATTCCATAGTTTTTTGATCAATAATGTGGATTCGCTATTGGACGGAGAGCACGAGAAAACTAACGAAGACATAATCACTTATTTAGCTTACTTCTCTGGTGATTCTCTTGGTCAAATCAGCGATAAGGTTGTTTTTGCCAGACTTAGAACAAGGTGTAGTGAAAGCATTTATAGTAATACGATAGGATTTACTCTCTTTCTCCAACATTTTATGAAAGAGTAGAGCTGCCATGCCAACATTTTAGAGTTTTATTTATATTAATTTATTTTGTTTTTAGTTTTGTTAGTATATTTTGTATTGCTTTCATATTACTAGTTTCGTTAATTTTAAACTTTTTGCCGAAAAAAGAATTATTAAACAAATTTTTGTTTTTGGTCGCTGAAATAGCCACAACTAAAAGAATGTATTATTAACAGTACGGCCCAAGAAATGCCCATCCCACCTTCGCCTAAAGATAAAGGCCGAGAAGACACAAGGCCAACATCAATTCCAGTCCACAACATCAATGGTCTGCAGTGAAACAGTATGGAAACGTTACAGAAAAAGCAGAGAAGATGACGATCACTGCTGGTACAAAGAGAGACTGGAAAATTAAAACAAGAACGCGTTTGAACTTTTGAACTCTTGTGAATAACTAGGGTTTTACATCTCTTTCTTATTGTATAAATACCTATCTAAGCAGCCACTGTAAAGTTAAGTTGAAAGAAATTAAAAACAGAGAAAGGTAAAGTTTTTCTTCATCTTCTTCCTCTTGATTACATGGTATCAGAGCCATGGAGTCAAGAGCTTTGGATCTTTATTCTCAACCAGTATTAAACATCTCAAATTGTGTGACTATAAAACTCACAGAAAGAAACTACATTTTATGGAAGACTCAGTTTGAGTCATTCCTCTCTGGACAAGGTCTTCAAGGCTTTGTCAATGGTGCGTTCAAAACTCCACGGGAAACAATACTGGTCCATACTGCAGATGGAAAATCTGCAGAAGAAGTTCTCAATCCTGACTTTCAGGCATGGGGAAGATTTGATCAAGTAGTGAAATCGTGGCTGCTTGGCTCATTTCTGAAGATATTCTAAGTGTTGTGGTTGATGCTAAGACATCTCTAGAGGTATGGACTACTCTTGCAAAAATTTTTAATAGAGTTTCATCATCTCGCCTGTTTGAACTCCAAAGGAAACTGCAAACTGTGACAAAGTTAGGCAAATCCATGAGTGAATATTTGAAAGAAATCAAAGATGTATGTGATCAGTTGTCTTCTATAGGGAGTCCAGTCACTGGAAAAACAAAAATATTTGCTCCTCTCCATGGATTAGGGAAAGAATACGAGCCTATCAAAACCAGTATTGAAAGTGTCATGTCCTTGTTTAACCAGCTATGAAGATAGACTGCAAAGCTATGCAAGTGAAATTGCAGTCACACCTCACATTGCCTTTGCTGCAGACAGAATAAACTATCAAAACCACAACTATGGACGTGGTAGAGGAAACTACTATGGTAGAAGCAATAACAGAGGTCGTTCAAATTTCTCTACACAAGGAAGAGGATTCTATCAGTAAATCTCTCCCTCCTTTAATGCTCAAAATTCCTCTAATGGAGACAACCGCCTAATATGTCAGATTTGTGGCAAGGTGGGACATCCAGCTCTTAAGTGCTGGCACCGCTTCAACAATAGCTATCAATATGAGGAACAGACTGCGAGTGCTCTTGCTGCAATGCATGTTACTGATGTTACAAACCAGAGGGGTTAGAAGTGGTATCCAGATAGTGGTGCTTCAGCTCATGTGACGAAAACAACTCAGAACTTGCAACAATCTCATCTTTACAATGGTAATGACATAGTAATGGTTGGAGATGGCAACTTTCTCCCAATCACTGACACTGGTTTAATTAATCTGCCATCTAACTCAGGTAATTTGCCCCTAAGAGATGTTCTAAAGTGCCCAAATATTGCTAAATCGTTGTTGTCTGTGTCTAGACTCATTAAGGATTACCCATGTTCTTTTGAATTTGATTGTGATATTGTGCGTGTCAATGATAAGGAAATAAAGAAGTTGCTGGTTCCGGGAGACAACCGTAATGGCCTATATGTGCTGGATGGTTCACCTCTACAGGTCTTCTACTCCTCACGACAACAAGTGGCTTCAGAGGAGACGTGGCATAGGAGACTGGGACACCCACATTCTCAAATCATCCAGCATTTTTCAGCAGTGAAGGCCATATTCATGAATAAGAGTATCAGGATGATGTGTGAAGCCTGTCAGTTTGGGAAGAGTTCTAGATTACCATTTTCTACTTCTACTTTTGTTGCATCTAAATCATTGGAAAGGATCCACTGTGACCTCTGGGGACCTTCTCCTGTTTTCTATGCTCAAGGTTTTAGATACTATGTAGTGTTTGTTGATAACTACTCAAGATATTGTTGGTTATATCCATTAAAAGCAAAGTCAGATTTCTTTCAAATCTTCACTAAAGTTTAGTCCCTAGTTGAAAATCAGTTCAATACCAAGATTGGGACATTTCAATGCGCTGGTGGGGGAGAATTTATTAGCAAAATCTTCCTACAGGACTTGCAATCATCGGGAATACAACAATTTGTCTCTTGTCCGCACACTCCATAGCAGAATGGCTTGGCGGAGAGGAAACACAGGCACATAGTGGATTTAGGACTCTCCATGATATTCCAAAGTAAGATGCCTCAATGATTTTGGGTTGAAGCATTTTTTACAGCCAGCTTCTTGATCAACTTATTGCCATCTACAGTCACAAAAAATCACAAAAGTCCTTTTGAAATGTTGAGTGGTGCTGCTCCTAATTATACATCCCTAAAGACATTCGGTTGTGCTTGTTACCCCACTCTCGGAGATTAAACTCAAAACAAATTTGATCCCAAATCTCTTAAGTGCGTGTTTTTGGGATACATTGAGAAGTATAAAGGCTATCGTTGCCTTATTACTTCCACGGGCAAAGTGATAATCAGCAGACACATGATTTGTGATGAAGAAAACTTCTCAATTGCAGGCAAACTTCATAACCCATCAGATTACTTACACGCTCCTCTACTTAATGTGTGGCTTAAAGACATCAATTCTACAATTCCAGAACAACAACAAGGAAACTCTTCTCCTGATCAAACTCGAGAATCAGATCCTTCTCCTCCCACAGTTACAATTTCCACTCCACATCAAAGTCTAACACCTCACACTATCGCTTCTCAATCATCTTAATCTGTCCCCAATCACGAACCTGCAGAAGCAAACTCCGATCTTGCCAATGACACTGGTGAAGCTTCTAATGGAAATGTTGTAAGTGAAATGGTGAGTTCTGAGTGTACGTCAGGCTTAGATCCTGTTACTATAGGCAACAGCTCACCTATTTCACCCACCAGCGCTGAAATATCTGATACTGAAGCATCACCTATCCTCTCACATAATCCTCTAACCACCACAGAATCTGCGCCAACACACGCAATGATAACTAGAGCAAAGGATGGGATTCGAAAACCAAACCCACGATATGCTCTCTTAACCCACAAAAATATCATATCCTGAGCCCAAAATTGTAACCTCAGCCCTCAAGGATCCAGGATGGACTAACGTCATGCATGAGGAAATTGACAATTGTGTAGAAATGAACGTTTACTCTAGTTCCAGCTGAACGAAATATGAACATTTTGGGAAGCAAGTTGATATTTCGAACAAAACTAAATGCTGATGGAACAGTGGAGAAATTGAGAGCAAGGGTTGATTTAAACAAGAAGAGGGAATAAACTATTTTGAAACCTACAGCCATATTGTTAAAACTCCACAGTAAGATCCGTTCTTCATCTTACCACGACAATGAATTGGGAGATTAAGCAGATGGATGTTCAAAATGGGTTTTTACATGGAGACCTTACTGAGATTGTGTATATGTCACAACTTACAGGATTTGTTGATCCAGATAAACCAAACCATGTGTGGAAGCTTAACAAAGCTCTTTATGGCCTTAAACAAGGGCCTAGAGCGTGGTTTGATAAATTCAGTAGCTTCTTACTTGAATTTGGCTTTGTTTGTAGCGTCAAAGACCCTTCTCTATTCTGTTATGCAAAAACGGAAATACATGATTCTGTCATTACTCTATGTTGATGACATGTTGATCACTGGAAACTAATCAAAGGTGTGGACAAAATTGCTAACTGCATTAAATACTCATTTTAGAATAAAAGATCTTGGTCAGATGCACTACTTTCAAGGCATTCAAGCTTTGTTTCATCCCCAAGGTTTGTTCTTGTCTCAAGAAAAGTATGCAAAAGACTTACTTGTAACAGCAGACATGGCAAATTATACTCCCATTGCAACACCATTGCCTCTTCAGCTTGATAGAGTACCAAACCAAATAGTGGCCTTTTCCAATCCAACTTACTTTCGCAGCCTTGCAGGTAAGTTGCCGTACTTAACATTGACCTGACCAGACATACAATTCGCGGTCAATTATGTGTGTCAAAAGGTGCATACTCCCACAGTTTCAGACTTTGCCTTGTTGAAAAGAATTCTCAAATATGTGAAAGGGACGATTAAGATGGGTCTTAACTTTAGAAACTCTTCTGACTGCGTACTTCGTGCTTATAGTGACAGTGACTGGGCAAGTTGTAAGGAAATTTAAAGATCCACAGGCGGGTTTTGCACCTTCTTGGGATCAAATCTCATCTCTTTGTCATCTAAAAAGCAGCCAATTATATCTAAAAGCTCAACTAAAGCTGAGTATCGTACTCTCTCAGATACAGCCTCTGAAATCACTTGGTTAAGTCACCTCTTGCGTGAGATTGGACTCCACTCCAATGCTATATTGTGACATTTTGAACTTGACCATCATTACATTCGAGAACGAGTAGCTTTGGGAGCCATAACCGTTCAACATATACCAGCACAACAAAAAATAGCTGACATATTCACCAAGTCACTCCTTGCAGCAGCGTTTGAGTTTTTACGATCCAAACTTGGAGTTACCGTTCCTCCCACTCCAAGTTTGCATGGGGTATTAATAGTACGGCCCAAGAAAGGCCCATCTCACCTTCGCCTAAAGATAAAGGCCGAGAAGACACGAGGCCCAACATCAATTCCAGTCCACAATGTCAATGGTCTGCAATGAAACAATACGGAAACGTTAAAGAAAAAGCTGAGAAGATGACGATCACTGCTGGTACAAAGAGAGACTGGAAAATTGAAACAAGAAACGCATTTGAACTTTTGGACTCTTGTGAATAGCTAGGGTTTTACATTTCTTTCTTATTGTATAAATACCTATCTAAGCAGCCACTGTAAAGTTAAGTTGAAAGAAATCAAAAACAGAGAAAGCTAAAGTTTTTCTTCATCTTCTTCCTTTTGCTTACATATATCATGATGATCGTTGTGTGAACTAATTCTAAAACCATTGCTATCATTATTCCCTACTGATCCTTCCATCTTAAAATAGCTTGAACTGACATCTATTAAACAATTGTAAGTAACAAAATATCTTGAAACAACTGAATAATATAAAACAAGAGTGAGATAGTTACCAAATTCTAAAGAATTCTATTCTTTCGGAGTATAATACAAATACAATCTTACAAACATAAAAAAAAATGACAGATCACAGAGTTGTTTAATATTGTGCAGAAAGACTTCATAAAAGCTTCCAACAACTTATCTTATTTCTTAGTGTATATGCATGAACAAAAAATATTCTAAACAGAGTCAAGAACAAAAAAATTTGTCAACTGACTTGAAGAAAACAGAACTCACACAACAGTTCTTACAGCCACAACAAATCAATCGAGTATTAATATTGTTGGAAAGAAGTTCCATATTGAAAACTCTAGATCCAAAAAGTGTATTGAAAATATACGTATAGCTTGATTTCATGTATCTATATTCTCCAAAGACGCAATTTGGGTGAATAGTGATGTAAGGTTTGTTGCATGTATATAACCAATCTCTTGGATTCAGTTTTGTTTCATATATCTCGCACCAATATGTTACATCAGAGTCTTCTCTATAACAGAGGGAGAGAGGAAATTCATCATATTTGTAGTATAACTTATCTGGAATGGTCGCACACTTATAACATATAACATATTCGCACTAACTACACTGAAGATGGTAATTCTCAACTTCGTAACTATAGATTGGAATGAATAAGGGATGTTCATGACATTTGTGGGTGAATTAATTAGGAACTAAGATGCTTCTAATATCAACCTAAAACTTTTTGCGAGAACCCACTCTACAATCATCATGGGAGCACTTGTACTTAAAACCAGCAAATTTTCGAGTACATACCAAACAGTCTATGGATTTGTACTCTCGTAGAGAAACCGGATCTAGGAGAAGAGTGTGACGATGCAATGCATGATCTAGTTTTTGAGGAATATTGGCGCATACCTCGTGGAGACAAAAATCACAGTGCAAGCAGTTATAGAAATCTCGAGAGTCGATATGAAAGATGCACTCTTTGCATTGTTTATCCTCATCTCGAATGACATCATACTTTTCAAGCTTTAGAGGATGTTCATGAGAAAAGTACTTTATTAAATCATCACCAATTTTCTTGAATGACGCAACATCTTTAATAGTTTCTCCAAATTCTTCTGGCTCCCATTCGAGTTCTTTAGTATCCCATACCATTACGTGTGTTGGACATTTGGAGTGGAGAACATAAGAGCAATCATAATGGTTGCAAGAAAATGTACCACACTTGATATCAATTGGTTTGTAGCAAATACGGCAAGGTGAAACTATGGTTGGTGAAAGGAAAGGAGTATAAAAAAGACGATGAAGGTGACGGGTGATTTTTATAACTTGTGGTAAGTCAATGCAGCTCTTATGGCCTATACAGTTACACTGAAAACAAGTGTAACTTGGTTTAAATCTTTCAACCAATCCACAAGCATCACATGGATGTAAAAGTGGTCGAGGAAGAAAAACAGGTGAATGGTGATGGCTTTTTGGATTTGAGATAGTAGGAAGTGGAAATTTGTTGGAAGAAGTGATATCCAAAGAGAACTTACAAATTGAACATCGGTAGAAAAACTTGCTCTCTTTTAAATTTCTTCCACACCAAGTTCAATAATCGAAGATGTTACCATGATTAGGTATGCCAACTCGAATGAATTTGTCGCGGTTAAAGCAATCATGTAAGTTATTGTCATATATGACTCCTTGAGGATGTTGTAGGTTATTAAGGTTTATAACACTGAAAATAAGCGGATGTTGTGGGTTGTGTCATCTTCCTTAGCCACAAGTAACAAACGTCATGGAACTTTACATCACAAGTGGTGCAATAATAAAAGAACTTTCATTGATCTCCCTTTCGTTGTTGTATGAACTTGCAAAATAAATACTTGAAGGCTTTGTGTCAGTTCTACGAAAGATTGTGTGAGGATTAGCTGGAAGAGACAAATGACATATAGCTGAAGGCCCTTCTTCTACTTCCTTTAAAGACGTTTTCTTTACTTTTTTTTACATCTCTTTGATTATTCTGATTGAATACGAGAATGTCTATGTTGGATATTGTTCTTAAATTGAGTCTGTTAAATATGTTTAAACATTTTTCAAGAAGATTCAATTAAGTCACATGTTCGACATGCTCTTCATTAATCTTGTTTCTTGATTGATAATGACCGACATTGAGTCTTATAAGTAAGAGACTCAGAGCAATGCAGAAGATGAGAAAAATCTCGTTTCAGTGTTACGTAGATTATTTCTTTCTCTGGTTCGGTTCTTAAGAGTTTTGACCCTCAACTCTGGATGTACAAGTGTTGAGTTGTAGAGTAAAAGGTTAAGGGATTCCATCCATTGAATTCTACATCGGAGTGGGTGGCTATTTCCCTGAAAGCTTGAAGGAACCTATGAAGAACATAACAGAACTTTGAGTAAGCCAAGGAGACTTGGACAAACTTGAAGAAGAAATATGGTGGAGAAGACCAAGGAAAGAAGAAACACATCACCTCTAAATGGACTTCTTTCCTGATCAAAGATGATTCTCCAATCTTATATCAACTTCAAGAAAAAGATAAGATATTGGAACTACATCAAAAAGGGACTTAAGAAATAGGATTGCAAGCTTCCTCTGCAATAAAAAGAATTGATCACTGAAACAGGTTCGTGGATTTAACAAAAATCATGAAGTAATCTGAGTGACTGATGGTTTTTTTTTTTTAAGTATGTATCTCAGGTTTCGAAGTATCAAGCGATGGGGACTCCATACTTGATTCTGAAACTGGAGAAAGCAAGGACAATGAACCAATAGGGATCTTTGATCACCAAGAAAGCAGGGAGTCTTCTTACATTGATGATATCTTGGTTGTAGTTGTACGTGGAGCAAGATTTGGATTTGTGAAAAACCTAATATAACCATCAACATCAAAATACCTGAGAAAATAGAGAAGAAGTATTACATTGAGGTCTTGGAAGAGGTCTAAAAGAAGGATTTTGTTTGACATAATCATTTCAGGTTAGGTAGAGATTTTAGAACTTTTTTTAGCTACACGAACATGGAAGAAGCCCATTTCTAGGAGGCTAGGTACTGTGCTAAGCACATGTGGACTGAAACAAGGTCTCTGTAAAGTATTTTCAAGGCAAAAAAAACGAGCAAGGAAAGAATCAATGGCAAAAGTGCCAGTCATAGACATTGATAAGTGTAGATGGAGTAACTTAAGGTAAACGTTGGAGTTCTGTAATGGCTCTGTTTTAAAGTATAATGAATGTTCTTCAAGGTACAGTAAGGATTGATCTATTTTTACTGAGCTTAAACTAGATTGATACTGGTTGTTTGGTAAAGATCAAATTGCAGGTTTCAGAAAAAATAAAACTGCAAGTCTTAGAGATGTGTTAAATGTCATCTAAAAAGGAAGAACAAATCTAAAAAGAACATGACGAACATCATGGTTCTCTATTTAGGATTAGTCGATGAGCTGTGGGGGAGTATGCAATAGTTTCAGCTTGATATACCTTGATTAAGGTACTGCACAAAGGTATGACAAAGACACCTTATGAATTATGGCATAGTCATTAGTCAAATTTGTCTTTAATATAGGTTTGGGTTGTCTTGTAAAGGCTCGTATACCTAGTTTTAAAGAACAAATAGTGGACCTAAGACTTTAGATGATATATCTTCATTGATTATGTTAGTAAAAGTATAGACTATAGATGATTTACATCTGATTTTGTTTCAAAGAAATTCAGGCATATGATGGAGTTACATGATGTAGAAATTCTTTGATTAGGTTTTGACTAATGAACTGTGGGGGCATGTGAAGTTAAAACATGTACACGATTGAGTGAAGAATTCAAGTTGTGGAAAATAAAAGTTTTACTGAAGCTTGAGGATTTAACTCACTCTGAATCCGTGATGAACGCTTTGTTCATTGGTCTCATTTCAAGTGGATGCTTGTGTAGACGTACAGTCTTGGACACTTCAGCTGAAATGAGAGTGCGGTTAAGACTTTTGTTGTCTCTGTAAGACCATGAATTCAATTGATTATGGATGTGAATGATGAAACACATTCTGATACAATCATTGATGACCCTTTAAGTAGGAGTTATGTGGATTGTTGGTCTTGGACACACTATAAATGGCATAGGTTTGATATAACACTTAGACTATGACTTCCTAAGTTACCACTAAATGTTTCTGCAATCGTTGAAATGTCAGTTCAAGGTTCAAAACAAAGGAAGCTCATTGGTCTTGAAAAGGTGTTGGATATAGATAAGAAGACATGATCAATTTGAGAAGTATAATCTGGTTTCAGACTTGAAGCGTAAAAATCTCTGAAGACTGAAACGTTGTCTATATATATGTTCGAAACGTATGAACCAAAGTTAAGTTGTATATTGAATGTTAAACACATTCTGTGCATAGATTCTTGATAGGCGAGACATATGGTCTTGTAATGAGCTTGCATTCATGTGTAAGCAACATGTGATGAACTCTCTGTAATGTTCAAAAAGAACGGTTTTGAACACAGCGAGTGAGTTAGGTCTGCATTGACTTGAGCTTGAGTGTTTTGCAAGGATTCTTACCAAGAGACTTGTTTACACGAATCTCTTGTTCAAAAGGATAAACGATGGAATGACATTAAACTTGGAAAATCATAAAGATTAAAGATAGACTAAAGAAGTTTGAGATGGTGTTGAATCAATTTCTTCTCGAGTTTCTACTGTTTGACTCTATATTCATAAATCATCAGTTAAAAGTTCAAAACAGCAGACGTTGATTGATTATGTTAAACACCATGAAGAAGAAAAGTCTGTAACTTAGTACAAATTGAGCTGTAAATGAAAATATGTTTGTTTACATGACTGATTGTATGAATAGGTTATAAGAAGTCTTGTTTATTTGCTCTTAAGCAAGTTAATAAAGTTCGTTTGAATTGTTGAAATATACAATCTGTTGCATAAACTCTTATGATATTGATTCAAGTTTGTTAGACATCAATATGATTACTATTATCAATTTAAGAAGCAATGTAGAGGATTGTTGGATATTGTTCTAAATTGAATCCATTAAATATGTTTAAACATTTTTCAAGAAGATATTAAGTCACGTGTTTGACATGCTCTTCATTAATCTTGTTTCTTGATTGATAATGACCGACATTGAGTCTTATAAATAAGAGACTCAGAGCGATAAAGAAGATGAGAAGAATCTCATTTCAATTATGAGTAGATTCTTTTTTTCTCTGGTTCGGTTCTTAAGAGTTTTGACCCTCAACTCCTGGATGTAAAGTGTTGAGTTGCAGAGTAAAAGGTTAAGGGATTCCATCCATTGAATCCTACATCGGAGTGGGTGGCTATTTCCCTAAAATTTAGAAGATCAATCTTTGTCTATGCGTCATATGTTATTTCGATTCTTCTTCATCTTTATTATCTCTGTTTTTGTTTTATACACCTTTGTTCATTTCTCTATCGAGTTCTAACAGTCAATATATATGAGTAGAAGCATAAAGTGATTATTGTAGTAGTTATATCTAAATCAATTACAAATTTATATACTATAACTCTATTATTATTAGTAATAGAACAAAAAAAAATCTGAGATCTTTTCTCCAAACATGTATCCAGTTGTTCGTAAATTAAAAACAACCATCAGTACGATTTGCATTAAATAAGAATGATCCAAAATATAATTGTATATACAACTTCTGAAAAACATTATAACTGATCTACTTTAGGATAAAATAGAAAAATTGAAGCCAACTAATAGCATAAATAAAAAATTGATTATCATTTGTATAATGGAAATCTAACAAATAACCCTTTAGACTTGTTTGTCAATATTAATTTCACTAATCTCATTCTTATTTAGTTCAGTAGCTTTTAGTTCAATGACCGGCGGTAAGTCCACTAAATGGCAGACGCACTTGCACATCCAGGGATCGAGTCCCACCACCTACATTATGTAGGAACTTGACTATTGTTTTTTATTTCCTGTTTAATGGTTACATGTGGCAAATATTAATTTAAAGTAAACTTTACCATGGGTTGCCAGCTGTCTTAAAATCAAAATCTCATGCTCAATTTAAAATTAAGATTAATATTTTTTTAAGTATCCAAATAAATAATATATTAGCTTCAATGCACATTAATTTAAAAATTACGTTGTACCGCCAGCTGTGTTTTCCTTCCTAAATTAAAATTATATCTATATATAAAATATCAAGTTGTAAGAAAAGAATCCTCAAAGTTAGTCACTTTATAAATCTTCAAACCACCAAAGATCGAACACCCTGCCTGCAATAGTAAGAAGGGATTTAAAAAATATTATGCTAGGTGACAAAAAAAAATAATAATGATTATTGGGTAAACGTTTGTTTTTGATATGATGTTAGAACAAGATGATGTGTATGCAGTGCAAGCATGAGCGGACACAAAGTTGTGGAGATCATAAAAGTCGATATACCAAGTATGCACGCTTAAGATTTTTTCTTTAATTCACAAATAAGAGCGCAACAAAACGAGCTTGATTATTGCCAATGTTGATCTTTACCCACCAGTATTATCAAAGTTTAAAGATCTACAATGACATCAACTGAAGAATAGCCTTTGTCAACAACAAAGTTCTTCACATACTTATTCTCCGAAGTACTAAGTTCCACTGTGTAACTCCCATGATAACCTCTAAACTCAAATCCTTCTTCATCCTCAATTAATCCTTCCACAGAAGTTAACCATTCACGTTTAATCTCAAGAAACCTCTTCCCAGCTTCATTAATCTCACCATCTGCATTTACCAAATGTGCATGCTCTCTGCTCATAAACAACTCCCAAAATCCCCAAAGCATCACTCCTTCAACTGCTGGATGTGCAAATGCTTCCCATAGCATCACCTCAAGATCATCTCCTCTTATGTGTTCGTTTATTGAGGACACATCAAGCTCTGTGAACCAGATCGGTAACCCGAGTGTGCTTAGCTTGTCTAAAGCAGAACGGACAATGTGACCAACAGGATTGGCTATATGTCCTTGAATCCCAATTCCTCCCACGGGAGCACCCTTTTGTTGCAGCTTGTGGACGAGTTTTATGTACTTCTCTGGCGATGACCTTGAGTCAAATCCGTCTTCTATGTGGTATTCATTCAGAAATAGAGTTGCTGACGGGTCTAACTTGTGTGCGGTGATAAACATTTTGGCTCTTGCATCATAGCCTAGTCGTTCTCGATAGAAAGATCCGTGAAGCATTTCATTATTCACATCATAGTGTCTAAATTTCCCATTGTAACGAGTAAGAAGATCTGTTACACGGTTCTCAACGGCAGCTTCTAGCTCGGAACCGCTCAGCTGTTGGACCCACGGTTGAATGGCAGACTCGACCTCCCAGAATATGCAATGGCCTCGGGTTTGTATGTTATACTTTTCGCAGAATCCAAGCATCTCGTCTGCACCCCGGTAGTTGAACTTTCCTTGCTCTGGCTCTGTCCAGCACCATTTTAGCTCATTATTAAACACTGCCCAGCTGAAATGATTAAGAAAGAAATCGACAAAGTCTTCATTGTCTATATTGCTCCGACTAATGCATGACCCGAGTGGAAAACTGTTACGCGTCTGTCTGATCTTCACTGTTGCACCAGACAATTCACTAGGATTTAAACCTGAGAATTTGAGGCGAACATTGCTTTTACGAACCTGCATAACAGAGAAAGAAAATTTGTGCAAAGTGAAGATAAAATTTTGGTTCGAAATACTGTTACGAGTAATATGTTTCGTAGGTTACCGTATCAGCTTGTCCTCTGAGATAACTCAACCGTGCTCTATGATCAACAGCGAAAATCTGGAGACCTGCAACCATAAGATCTACACCAGGAGACGGGCCCTGGACATGAAGCATAATTTCTTTCGCTTGCTTCTCAATCCTAAACGAACCCACAACTTCATGCCAATCACCATCATTGACCTCAATTTTTCCTCCATTAACCCATTTACCATCAACACCGAGTGCGATATTTACGTCCTGTGGACAGGTTAGTCCTCCCGAACCAATTTTAACCCAAGCTGAGACTTGGTATGTTAGAAACAATTTCACTTTATCAGTTATCCTCTGAGCAGGACCCATCCATGTTTCAGTTCTGTTTGTTGCAAGCAAATATCTCCCAGATAGATATCCATGTGTTGTTCTAAGTGAATCTCTCGCCAGCGGAGGTATTATCCTAGGAGAACCTTCTCCAACTCTTAAATTGCAGTTTCCAAGAGGGAACCAACCTTCTATAGTACCATCGCTTAGGTGGCTATTCGAAACTATGTTCATCCCAAAAGCATGACTCTGTACAAAAATAAAAACAATAGATAGTATACTAAACACGAGGAGAAGGTAAATAGATGTTTAAAAAGCAAGAAACTTTATATGACTAACCTCAATATATGGTCGACTTGAAGGAGTGATCTTTTCTGCAGGCTTTACAACGAAATGGTCGACAAAAATATCAATCTCTGGTGGTGGTCCTTCAATGTAAACAACTGCTCTAGCTGGAGATCCATTCAAGAGGAACTTTCCTTTCAACTGTACCCAATCATCGTGTTGTGCCTGAACACTTGAAAAGGGAACAAACACTCTTAAACGTTCTCGTATCAGACATTACATAGGAAAGCTTGACACTTACAGAACAACTTGGTAAGAACAAAAGTTGTCATATGGAGAGCCTCACCTGGAAATGCCTATGTACTCTTCACGTTGGCCAGGGTATTGAACATACAAAGACGCCTGCACGGTGTGATGGCTATGCGATAGTCGAACAACGGAAGATGTTTCATAAATGATTTTTCGCTGGACTCTATCTGTTATGTCCTGCTCAATTCCACTCCACTTATGTGTGCGCTCTGTTGCGGAAGCAAAACACGTTCCAGAACGAGGTAGTATCTTCCCATCAGCTAGAGATTCATGTAACATAAGACTGCATCCTCTTCCAGACCAATGATTGAGGCCATCGGAAAAGCTTGAATTCAGAAATATGTGATGATCAGCTTCTGGAGCTGAGCAGTATTCTCGGTTTCTCTGCATATACGGCAAGTAAATTATTGATAACACCAGCTTCTTGATATCTTCAGGAGTAAAAGAAGATACAAGCCATAGTTGAGCATGTAACAGTCTCGTTATCTAACAGTTCAAAATATGCCAGTTACCTCAAACTGATTATTGCTTTCGCAATGGATGGTGACAGACTTTATAAGAAGGTCAATACCAGGAGGTGGCCCTTCCAAGAAGAATACAACTCGCTCAGGTCTTCCTGAAAAAGTGAAAAAGCCTTCCAAATTCTTCCAAATATCATTTGAAGCATAAGTTCTGTAGATACAAACATTTTGATGTCAACACTTCTGGGTCTTTTTGACTATATATCACAACAAAGGCAAGCGGTTCCATTACTTTCCAATTGATTGAAATTCGGTTTCTGCGCTTTGGTGCTCTAACTTCAAAGTGGCCAAGACCTGCGCTGACCCTTCAACAGGTCCTGATACACTAACACTAGCAGAGACTTTATATGAATAACCAGGCGAAATTCTGTCCGTGATATCTTGCTCCAGTCCTTGCCAGGTTTTGCATCGGTTGTTAACAACCGCATATGATTCTAAGTTACAATCGTTGCTGCTAACAACAAATGAATCACAGCTGTTGGCATTCCAAGAATTCAACCCATCAGAGAAGTCATGGTTCTTAATGATATTTAAAGGAGGATAGACATTGAGGGTGTATGTGCTTTTATCGGTTTCCTGCAGTGAAATAATAAGCCACAAAAAATGTTATAACTTATAACACCTGATGTTAAAGTTCGTTGGTTTCCTGTAAACTGGATCGATACAGTTTCGAATCAGGTGATTTCTATGAGTTATATAAAGCTTCAATGAACGTGCAACAAAACAGTTTAAACTTCTTTCATCTGACTTAATTTTTTCTACTTCAAAATAGCTAAAATATGATTCCATTATCAAACAACCAGAATTAAGAATGATGCTTAAACAGAAGCATGATAGTTACTTTTATCTCTCAGACTCCAATAACAAATCTATCACTTATCTTAACGTTTGTTGCTTATAATAACAACCTTGCTCTAGCCGACTTCGTTGCTTATTCATATTCAAGAATGCAAAACTATGCTCCCCCAATTGTTAAGTAACATTTTACAATGGCTAGTAAAGAAAGGCATGAGGTTTACCTGGCACTCAGTAGAAGTGGAGGATCTAACGCTAACTGAGCGTATAAGGAGATCTTTTCCTGGAGCTGGACCTTCCAAGTAGAGAACAACACGGTCGGGCATATTTGATATTGAAAACTTTCCTTCTAGATTAACCCACTTGTCTCTCGAGGCATATGTTCTGCAGTTAAATTCTAATTGATCAGAAATCTGTGCAGGAGTTCTATCAATTTCTAAAGATAATAAACAATGAACCGTACTTTCCGATGCCCAAATACTCAGTAGGAGAGCCTTTATGCTTGAGACTGACAGTTGCAAGAACCTGAGCTGGTTCTGACACACCAACAGAAGCTGATACATAATAGGTAATTCCAGGAGAAACCCGAGTTGTAATGTCTTGTTCAAGGCCTTGCCAAGTTTCATTTCTATTAGTTACAACGGCATAGCCACAGCTAGAGGATTCAGAGAATGAATCTGAGCTAAATGGATCAGAGGAAACTACAAATGCTTCGCATCCGTTTGGATACCAAGATTCAATTCCCGCAGAAAAGTCACCGTTTATAACGATATTAGGATCCGCCATGAGAGCGGCCTGCACTGAAGAAAAAGGTTAATTTAGTTTCCGATATCATCAGCAATACCAATATTAATTACCATCGAAGACGCCAAGTAAAGCTAGATGATGATGTATTCGAATTTGATGAAATGGGTCAATTCAAAAAAACAAAAGTCAACTTAAAATATCACCTTTGAATGTAAGGAAGAGAAGAGAGGAACGAGGAAAAACAAGAAGGCGATGATTTGTTGAAGACAAAGTCCAATAAACATCAATCAGCAAGACTTTGGAGAAGAAAGGTAAAATATCATCATCAGATTTTTGTTCATGAATTTTCCATTCCGAGTTGATTTTTCATTGATATGTTTCAAGTGATTGATTCTTGTCTTGTTTTCTAAGAAAACTAGTTTCAGCTAAGGCCTTGATTGGTAAGGCTCTTGTAGGAACCAATCATATTTGATGTAAGTGCTATTATCCCAAGCTCATCTACGAACTACAATGAACAAAAAATTATTCCCAAATCAATAATATCATCTATCTAATTTCAGAATTTTCCTGGAAAAACAAAGAAACAGAGAGAATCGGATCGAATCCAATTAAAAAATGTACCTAAATAGGGTAGATCACTCACCTAACGAGAGCTTCCCGAGTTACAGAAGAGCAAGAGGCACAACAATATAAAAAATAAACAGCGCTACAGAATTTTGAGCATCAATGGTTATGCGACGGAGAAATGCGCAGACATTGCTGTGAATGAGTAGAATTATTACCGGAAGCTGAATCGATTATGTTGGTCGAAATAATTTAGGGAACACAGAAAATAAAAAACAAAAAACATTTGAAAGAGAAAATTTGAATGAAGATTCAAGATACACGTGGGTCCCACATGATAAAAACCCTGAGTGCACAGCTGGCAATCCGATACGAAGTTTCCTAATCCGGTTTAGCTCAATTCGGTTTAACTTGAGCCGTTGACCGTTGTCCGAAAAAGAGCCGGCCAATGGATAATGTAGGCGGAACAATTTTGATCTTTAATAGCGTGAGGTTTCATAATCAATTTTCAAATAATAAAAAGGGTACCCAATAATAAAACATAATAATGTGATGATTGCCAGGAAGAGGAAGACAATGAACAAGCTTTAATGGACAAACATCGACACAAAAAAACGTCCATGAAATTACTGAATCGATCTTCAGTTACAACATGAACCTAACAAAGTCGAAAGTTTTGATCCTTACCCATATTTGAGGTGAAGTCATAATCTAAAGATTCTTCACCATATTCCAAAATCACAAACAAAAGTAAAATCAAGACAATCTCAACTCCATTACTCATAGCAAGCTACAGAAGTAGTACAAACGAAGTATAGCACTATCTCTCCATAACAAAACTCACTTCACCTTCCACTTTTTCAAGTCTTTCTGCGACCAACACGGGCAACAAAACCAGTCTTGATCTGTATCACAGAACGTTGAGATCCACACTGCAAAAGCACGTACCCAATTAGTTCATCACAATTACAAAATTGAAACATAGAAAACTCAGTATAGCGAACAGGCAATGTAGGAAAAAACAGGCAATGAGGCTAAGAAAATATGATTCACTAAAAAAGTACCAACTCTAGATGAGTTTATCCGAGAGAGGTTCGCTAGGTGTTAATAAATACAACTCAAGAAAACACAAAACAATGTGGGGGTAACTGGCTCGATTATCACTAGCCCTGTCTTACTAAAGAGAATTGATGCATGATAGAGGTTATGGCTTGTGAAAACATGCGAAAAAGACATATATAAGATTCTGTATGATAAAGATGATGTAGGCACGAAGTGATTTTATTACTTAGTTGCACACGAGGTAAAAGAGAAACAAAGGAATGTATATTAAAGCAAGGACTAAAAATATTTGGTCATACCTTTTCGCATCTCAAAAAGAAGAGACGATTCTCCTTTGAAAGAATTGTGTCTGGACTCTTACAACCAAGGCAAATGACGTACTCAGCTGAAAATAACCCAAGCGGTTAAGAACTCCAAGTTGATATTCTTTTATGGCAACTCAAATTTTGAGACTAAAGAGAAAATAACTTACTAATATATCGCCTCAAAATCCCCTCAAAGTTCTTAGGTGCAAACCTTCCCTTAACAACCAACCTTTGCTGGCCATCAAGCGAACCACTAGTACCCAACTCAGCAAGCAAGAAAGCCATAACATGATCAGGTTGACGATGCATCCTGAATTTTTTTAACACAGATAAAACAAGTCATACAGTCATCACCAAATCTATAGGCATTACTACTTATGGTTAAACGAACAAGTTTGGAGAGGAAGAAAAGGAATTTGTCCATACGTCTTGCAAAGATCCATAAAGTTGACAAACACTGTCTTCTTTGTTCCTTCACGAAGAACTTGAGGAGGCCTCATAACTGTACGCCGCCTATCTCCAGCAAGCTCAGGATTTTTTTCACGGAGAATGTTAAAGACTCTACCAAGAAGCTGGAGATATAAGTCCCGTCAGCAATAGGTGTTACAATAGGTACATTGACGACTAGAGAAAATAAACGATATCACACTTTTTCATAATCAAAAAATATTATAGACCAATACGGTTTAATGACAAAAAAAAGGCCTATCTAAGTTAGACTCACTTCATCATATAGGTAATCTCTCTCACTTCCCTCCCAGGGGTAACGTTGCTGCTGCAGAACTAATCCTTCTCCCTCTTCCTCGTCATCAACAACCTCTGCAATATATCCTCAGTAAAATTAAACTGGATAAAAATCCTGCCGAGATAATCAGTTAATTAGCAACAAAGAAATTTAAAATACCATCCAAAACTTCTCCAGCATCGAGACTTTCCTCGGTCAATGAGCTTGGTTCAACCTAATCATAAAACAAAAACAATGTGAGGCACAGAATCATCCAAAACATAAAGCTCAGACTTTAGTTAAAAGAAAAGAAAAACACCAAGAAGGACCAAAACGTTAAACACTCACTGGCTTCTTCTTCTTTTTCTTCAATCCAGCAAATGAAGTCTCAAGACCATCACCAACTGTAGAAAAAAAGGAATCAGAAATAGTGACCCCAACACGGTTGAATTTCGAAGCACAGACATTGGCTCTTGATCATACCTGGTAATGAATCAAGGTTCGCTGTCTGTGATGATTCTGCGGACTCCTCAATAGGATCCTGTAGAACAACTTTCTTCTTCTTCTTCTTCTTGGTTGGATCAAAGGGAGCAACCTGGTGTAAGAAGATAGACAAAAACCACATAATCAATGGTTTGTCTCCATATAGGTAAAGAAACTGAGAATCACTAATTGACAAAAAAACAACCAACTTACTTCCTGCTCTTCCTTTATCTCAATGTTTTCATCAGCCATGATTGCAACTGGGATTAAAAAGAAGGAGAAAAGACAATAAGCACTCAGAAACCAAATAAATATACATAAGAATGAACATCTGCAATAGCAATAGCAGAATCGAGGGTGTGTAATCTGTGTAAGACATCTGACATCATCGAAATTAGGGTTTCTATATCATTGTTGCAATTGCTATAACGAAAACGTAACTAGATTCTATTATCTGAAATCAGTATGACTATAAATCACCAATAAATCTAGGTTAAACAAGGGTAGCGCAAATGAAAAGAAATAACTAGGTTTATCAATCTCTTTACCGAATTCAGCCAAAGAAGAGCTTACTCAAAGATCGACAGAAAAGAGAACTTCGAAATGGAATCAAAGAAAACTCACGAGCGGCGGAGAGACTGGGGTCTGAGAAAGATAGATAACCCTTGTTCCTCCAAAATGGTTCCAAATAATCTTTTTTTGGTTTCTTTTAACTTTTTAAGATGGATGCTCCGATGTGGAAGGTCGGTCTGTGCCTTGGTGGAAAATTGGCTTTTTCATACCCAAATTTAATAGTTATGTTTGATTCACACCTCAATTATATAACTGTGCAAATTCATACCCAAAATTACAATTTTGTGTTAAAACATATATATCGTCAAATAATCTGTTAACGTCGTTTATGTGGATGCCTCCTCTACAATTTTTTCATTTAGAAACTATTACTAAAAACTCTGATCTTCTTCTTTTTTTCTTCAGCACAACTGGAATTTAGGGTTTGAAATCTGTTTGAAAGTGTCAAGCTTCTCGTAAACATGAGGTAAGTTCAATCCAATTTAGAGTTGATTTCATATGATTTTCTTTCAGTTTATTATGAAAAAGCACAAATCCCTTACAATTTGTTGATTTCATTTGATTTTCTTTCGGTCTATTGTGAAATCGTGAACACCAATTGTTCAACATAATGACTAATTTTTTTTATTATTGTTTCAGCTCTGAAGATGGTGATAATACTAGTCAACGAGATGGTAATGGTGACATGCTTGAGGAAGAAGCTATAGTTGAAGAAAACATAGCAAACTTTATTGGTGAAGAAGATGATGATAAAGATGAGGATACTCCTCTCAATTCTGATTTTGAGGAAGAGGAAGGTGGAAAACAATATGTAAGATACAAAAAGGGTAGTGGAGATATTAGATTGGGTCAAGTATTTGACAACATTCCTCAATTCAAAGAAGTTGTGGTTGACCATGCTCTTAAAGAAGGACATAATGTGAAGTTTACAAGATGGGGATCCTTGAAATATAAAGTAAGGTGTTCCATAGGAGGTCTGGAGGTGGTTGTACATTCAAAATCTATTGCTCACTTGAAGAACGAGAAGGTTGTATATGATCAAAACATTCAATGACATTCATACATGAACAATATTGTCAACCTATAATTGGAATAGATGGATGTTTATTAGAAAATGATGTAACTCATCTTTTGTATTGGTATAGTCTTGGTTAAACTATTCTCATTTTTTTCTGGGATTTAACTCGCTTTTGGATTTGGCATAGTTTTTGATTAAACTAAAATTGATGTCGATTTCATCAAATGAAATTATCAGAATTATCATTTTACAAAACAGAGCAAACAATGTTATTGTAAAGACGAGGAAGATAAGAGAAGAGACCATGTTTTGGTATATTTTTATTATTTTAATTTTTAAACAATTATTTGTAGAGATGGAATCCACATAACCGCCGTTAACATATTTTTAACGGCATATATGATTTAGCACTAAATAGTAAATTTGGATTGTGAATTTTAAATTTTAATTAGTTAAGGTATGAATTTGCACAATTATATAATTGAGATATGAATCGAACATAACTATTAAATTTGGGTGTGAAAAAGCCAATTTTCCATGCCTTGGTCGACTTTAACCACGTCAAAATAAAAGCTTCTTCTAATATAACTCTAGTAGTATACCTAAAATTGAATTGAACTTTTGGTAAAACTTCTATTTTAATAGAGTTTTTGTAGGAATAAACATTTTTTTCCTCAAAATTTTATTAAAAATTTACCCATAATAGATTGTCTCATTATTTTCCCTTTACTTATTTATTTTTCACGGAAAAATCTTGTACTTTTGGCCTAATTATTTCGTACCTTAAACTTATTTATACATTGTTTTACTACACTAACTGTCGTAATTAACTACAGTAATATGTTTCTAATGAAACGAAAACTAGCGATTAGTATAGCGTTTAAGGGCGTATAATTTTTTTGCGTTTCCTATTAAAATGTCATCGTTTTGTATAATGCTAAATCTTAACATTGAGGACAAAACGAAGTCAGTTCACTTTGTGTCTTATTCGAAGGAAATAATATAAGAAATTGAATTGGGGATTTTATCGAGAGTTAGTGTTCTTCACGAGGAGTATCAAATTCGATGTCTATGGAATCGGGGATTTATGGGCTCATTGATTCAAAAGATTTTCATGTAAGAACTTAACTTGCAGATAAAGTTTTGGCGACACAAAGGTATCATAGATTGCAAATTAAAAGAGCACGAAAGAAGAGTGGTTACTACACGGAATCTAGAACAAGGTCTATGAAGAAGGAACCATCTATCAAAACCAGAGATAATGGAATTTTTAAAAGAAGGTTACAAGTGTGATCTAATGTTCATATTGCAAGAGTTTCTGTTGATAGTTTCACCTTGTGTTTTGAGATCGGAGCTGTAGCAGTTATGCCATAGTTATGGGACAAAGAACATAGGGCTTATGTTACTTTTATGCATCACGGCTGAATGGCAATTGCCAAAGTGGATAAGCACCAAAATGTGTGGTCATGAAAATGAGATGTTGTTGTTAAATGATCATGGTGAAAGTGTTAAGAAGAGAAACTCTCGTTTTGTTTTAAGTGTGCCTTGCGGTTGGTTTTTATTATTTGAATTAGTTCTCCACATGTGTGATGACAAGCATGAAAAAGCTGTTTTCAGAGATCATTAAGCCTGTGAAGTAGTTCAAATCCTTAAAAGGGTCTTAAGCTTTTTCAAGCTGTTATGTCGATGTTTTCGGATGAATTTGAGAAGCCATTGGTGGAAGCTTTTTCTGTGTTTCATAAGGTTGAGTCTCCTGGATTTATTGACGCAATTGTTGGCTTTTTTTATTCCCAATTTTCGAAAGTAGAAGAAGCGAAGAAATGACTCGATTCACTTTTAAAATTTTAAATTCTGTCATTACACGAAACGACGTCGTTTTGTTGTATTTGGCAACATAATCTGTTTACTAAAACGACGGAGTGTTGATTCTATATGTACTTATAAAACGCTACAGTAATGTTGTTTAATGCTCAATTGGAAGTGTATTATTTTAGCTAATCACAATAGTTAGTGTAGTAAAATAATGTATAAATAAGTTCATGGTACAAAATAATTAGGCCAAAAAGTGCAGTTTTTTCCGCGAGAAATAAATAAGTAAAGGGAAAAATAATAAAGCAACCAAAAAATAAATCTTGCCAAACTTAGTTTATAAAATTATTAACTAATTTTTTTTGAAATTTCAATTTTATCTCTGTTTCTGTAATTTTTTCAATGCAAAATTTTATTTAACATTTATTAGGTTTAATAAGATAACTTATAATAAACCTAATAATTGTTAAAACAAAATATGATAGAAAATAAAAATAAAACCATTTTCGTAATTTTTACATTATTAAAAGATAATTTTTGAAAATGTCCAAATAAACAGGGATAATTTTTAAAAATATTAATATTTAAAAGAGTGTATGACTTGAATTTAAAAAGAATTTGTAGGATTAAATAGTTTGTTTCATGATTTTCTCGCTTATAATGTGAAAATTTTTACTTGTAATTCAAAATAAATAATGAATTGACAAAATAAAACCCTAGTTATGAACATAACTATGGCATCAAAAGATATGAACAAGTCTGAGTGGTTGTGATTGAGTGGTAAGGGACGAATTCGGGCGGTACATACGTTGCAGGTTTAATTCTCCCAACACTTGAACTAAGTGACAATTATATCGGACACCCTTATACGAATATGAGTCAATGCTTTCGTTCCATTTGAATACTCGGCAAAAAAATCTATCTGTGGGATGCACCTCCTCCATGAGAATAGTTCAGATCCTTCCAATAAAGTCTGAGAATTCATGAGTTATGAACAAAAGAAACATAACAACAAAATCTTGAATATATATATTTGTTGTTAAATGTATACTACAATGATTTATAACTGGAATTTAATTCTAGATATCTGTATATTCTTATATGATAAATCTAAATGTAAGTTATAGATCACATATCCATCAATTATTAAAAGAAAAACAAAAGAATCTTTCCAATTTACTAGTTGTTAAGTCGTTCATCACAAATCAAATGTTTTTGCTTGTAGTGTTAGAGGTATTGTTAGACATTCATAATAGTTCTTATATTTATCTTAATAAAAGTATTGAGTTGACAAAAAACCTAGAGGCTGATTGATCCATGACATCAAATGGTAAAAACAAAAGAAACAAAATAGGAAAAACTTTGAGAATATATTTGACGTTAAATGTACATTTTAATGCTTTTAACTATTTTATGAATCGGAGTTTAATATTAGGTAATCGGGTAATCTTTTTTTTTTCCAACTTAACTCATATTAATCATAATAGGACAAAAAGCCAATGTCGAGGGATACAATTGATGAAAAAGCGATTTCTGGAGAGCCGACACACACTCCAGACCAAGAAATCAACTTTAGAATTCAGCGATCTAGGCAGTAGGACTAAGGAGAAGAGGATGAAATGGCTGCGAAGATGAGCAAACTCATCAGTATAAGGTGAGAAAGTTGGCCATCCTTCAGGATCTGTTACAATCTTCAGGACATCAGCACAGTTCACTGCGAAATCCACCTCCGTAATCTACAAAGAAATTAGAAAAAACATTGCCTAGATAAGGTCCTTGATCTCCGAATGCAGTGGCGAGAGGCTCCGACGGGTCCCACACGTACGCACATTGACACCGCCCACTCCATCATAGAAACAGAACCACCCCAGGCCCAAGTAGTACTCTGAGTCCTTCCATGAACCATCAACAAAGCATTTGTACCCAGTGAAAGCAGGCGAGATAAACAAAGGCCTATACAAAAGTTCTGACGCAACTACTACCACCTGCACTCTCCCTAAGGCTACCGTAGCCGAAGAGCTCTCCGAAGAGTTAGCCTTGTACCATGCCGCTGCCTCTTGGCCCGCGTGGATAACAATGTCTCTAGGGTCTCTATCCAAATTTGAGAAAACCTTGTCGTTTCTGGCCTTCCATAGAAACCACAATAACCAAAGGTAGCAACGCGTATCCACAAAGTGTGAAAACCGCCAAAATAGGTAGTCAAAATTTAAGAAGATCGAGCCCCCTGGAAATTCGTCACCCGAAGACGGAATGTCAGATAAGGCCCAAGCCTGAACGGATGAGGGACACTCAAACAAGACATGATTCACAGTTTCCAAGTCTGCACCACAACGAGAACAACCAGCAGAAACTGGAATACCACGACAAACCAAATTGTGCCCTACAGACAAGTAACCAGAGATTGCCTACCAAAAAAATGCTTAATCTTGGGAAGACATTTTTCTTTCCAAACCTGACCCTGTAAAGACTCAAACGTAGATCCATACCCTCGAAACTCAGAATCAGAAAGGTTGTGCCCGGCCCAATACCTTGACTTCACCGAATACTTCCCGAACTTCGTGAATGCCATCCTAACTAATCCACTCTAGGTGTACGAGACAATGGAATCCCCAAAATCAGTCGAGCGTCCCCAGGATCGAACAACTGATTGACTAAAACATAACGTCACGCCCGAAACTATGGATCAATAAGCTGATCTACTGAAAGATAAGGATGATATAAACCCTCCCCCATAGGAGGCCTTAGGATAGAATAAGGATGATATAGAGAACCCTTCCATATAATATCGAGTAATCTTTATAATAAAATTTTAAATTTATTAGTTACCCAAAAAAAATCTTTTTAAATTTAGGTTATAGATCCTAATTTTGTGGTTCAATTATTAAAAGAAAAACCAAGAGAAAGTTTTGAAATTACACTTAAGTGCTCTTAGTCTAGACGGAAAAAAAATGGCTCTTAGTTTAGTGATTTTTTCTAACAAATGTATTATGAATTCAAATCTATTTGGAATGACTAATTTACGTCCTGAACATAATTTATCAATGACTGGCTCTCAAGATCGAATGTATCAAAAATTTCGAACTCCTACAACTTATAAAAAATATAAAGTTTACAAATTACTACCCGGTGACCTAATGGTTTCGCATTAAAAAATACGAATGCTAAGCAAGCTCTACCAATGAAGCCCACAGAGTAACACCAAACGAAAATGGAAAGGGAAAAAATTAAAAACTTTCCCAAATGAATGGCAAGACCCATTACCTCAAACCTCTGAATATAGGCAAAAATCTGAAAAAAAAATCCGAAATTTTGAGAGGAGTTGTAATAAGGAATTTTTGTTGACCATTACACTGGCAAAATCTCTTTCCCTCCTAATTCCTTAGGGTTCCTCAATTTCCCAACACAAAAACAAAGCCTTACTCTCTCCTAAGTCCTATCTTTCTCTGAACGTTTTATTCCGTCTCCTCCACGTGGATTCGCAGATATCATGAAAATCCATTGATGGGTTTCCTCTTTGACATCCAGATTCGACCCTTCAATTTCGCAATTCTGCTTATCTCTATAAAAAAGCCCTAATTTTTGGTACTTTACTCTGCTCTGCCTGATCTCCGTGTGGTAGTCTGTTCAAAGTGTTGGCAATGTCGGATGACTTGGTGATGCATTTCTCCTCCAATTCATCTAATCAGTCAGATCACTCTTTGCCCGACAAAATCGCTAAGCTCGAGGCTCGCTTGACCGGCAAGACCGCCTCTTCTGTGAAGCCACTGCAGCCACAACAACAGCAGCAGCTCTCCGTCTGGTCATCTGCTTCGGCTTCTGTTAAAGTCGTGGCTGCCGTACCACCGGAAATATCGGAAACATCTATCAGTGATTCCGACGATGAGGTAGCTTATTATATTTTGTTCTTAGAATAATTGATTGTTTTTTATAATGATTCTTGTGCATCTTGGAGTTTATGCTTTTGGTAATCGAGTTATCCAACTTGTTGTTAATGCCCTTATCGTCTTTGTATTGATCAGTTTGTGCTTGACAAAAATTGATCAAAGTTCATGCTCTCATTCCTTACTAAGGTTTACGCAATGTGGGCTACATATTTTAGCATTCCAGATGCATTTTATTCTTTCTTGAATGAGAAACACAGTCCATTTTAGCTTTCTCTTGTTCTCGTTGGTACTGTTTCAGAATACAGGAGATTTCCTTATCCGACGAGCCAATACCAGAAAGCGCCAGAAGGTTCAAGAGTTTAACAACGTTGGTGTTGTTGATCATGCTGAGGTAGGTATTAATTTTTATTGTAAAGAGTTCTCTGTCCGTCCCCTTTGATTTTCCTTTTGAATAAGAATCTGGTATATGTTGTGTAAGGTTTTTGTATGATGTGTTGTCTCCTCCTATATCTGTTTAACTTATAATGAAGAATAATGTTGATATGAAGCCCCAAGAAGCATTATATGATGGAAGGAGAAATGATGCTGAGACCAAGGCAGGCCTTGATGTAAATAAGAAGAAACAAGGTCGAGCTCGGGCTACATCAACAGGCAGAGGGCGAGGTTCTAAAACTAATAATGATGTGACAAAATCTCAGTTCATAGCTGCACCAGTATCAGCTGCAAACTGTCAACTGAATGTCTCTGATCAAAAGGTTAAAACTGTTTACTTCATATGATCTTAGATGCAACTGCTCGTCTTATCATTTATATCAGAATTAACTTTATTGGAAATACGTGGACATGATTTTTATGCTGTTAACTGAAGTAAAACCTCTAAATTGGGTATTTTGGTTGAAGAGAATCTTTCTCTAGATTTGCCTTGATATTGGCAACCACTCAGTTTATTGATGAATCTTCTGCATATTATTTTTCAGGACTCTAAGTATGATGGACAGCTCAGGAATGGTGAATGCTCTCTCCAGGATGTAAGTTTCTCCTTATTGACTCTTTTATGTCCTCTACCTAAGAGAATGTGTCATCTTCTCGTTGTCTAGAACTTATCTGCATCTTATAAATTTGTTAACCCACGTGAATGGGATTATTATACATGAGTATCCTACAACAATAAACTGCATTATTTCTTTCTTTATTCACTATTTGTTCCGTATCTATAAATCAGGAAGAGTTGACATCTTTGCGTGCAAGAATTGCTGTGCTAGAGGAGGAATTGTGTAAATCTCGACAAAATTCTTCTGAGTATCAAGATCTTTTCCGGAAGCTTGAAAATGTATTGCGTGAACGTCTTTTGGATTTATCCAATCTTAATTATGCTATTACCATTTTGCCAATTCCCATTCTCCTGCCCGACTAAACCTAATCATGATCTATGCAGGAGGTAAAAGATCTAAAAGATCAGGAACAACAAGAGAAGCAAAAGGTAGGCATACTCTAATTTCCATGACCCAGTAATAAGGGTTGTTGCGAACTGTAATGATCTTTTGCTATAAGTCTCACTGTATTGCATGGCACTTTTACTAGTATTAATGATTTTGGGAGAATCATAGAGTAAATAAACATTCTTCTCCATAAGAAGTATGGTTGTTCGATAGTGAGAAAGGTAAATCATTGACAATCTCCTGATATGCTTAGAACGCGCTCACTAACTTTAATGATGCTGCAAGAGAGAGAACTGATTTGCTGCTCCATTTATAGTGAGCTCTTTCGTAAAGCATATTAGTATTTCTTGTAGTAAAAACAATAGCAAGCTATTGCAAGTTAGGTTGATTTGAGGTGCATGCATTGAATGTGGAACCGAAAATGTAACGGCTAAAGAATCAACACTTTAGCCTTTTAGTGAGTCATAGTTATCGAGATCTTGAAGATGAACGTGTATCCTTAAATTTTGTTATAAATTGGCAGAAACTCTTGCACAACCTCTAGGAACATTCTCAGTAATGCGGTGAAGAAATTATCAATATTTTCTGGATGATTCTTTCTTTGTTTTCATAATAACTTTTACTTTCTGATGGAAAAAAACTGGGGAATTATTTAGATAACAAGGAGCTTGAACCATTCTTTTTCTTGTGCAGACAACTAAAGTAATCTCTGACCTTCTCATATCTGTTTCCAAAACTGAGAGACAAGAAGCAAGAACGAAAGTCAGACATGATTCTTTGCGTTTAGGCAATATTGGTGTTCTCAGGTCTGCTATTATGTATACATTTGAGTTCTTATGGTCTTAGTGATATTGTTCATGCACTTAATCAGTTACAAAATTATTGAGAATAAATTACATGGGGGGTGGAGGCGTAAAAAAACATGCATAGTTTCCAAATTTGTTTTTTCAGTAAAATCATTAAACCAACTCGATTAAAGTTTTAGGTAGGAGTTATTTTCACATGTTTCAATAATCCTCAGCTCAAAATCTTCTTTGCTAGGTTTTGGGGTTAGTTTCTTGAATTTGTGATCAATAAACAGTGTATCAGCTGTGTGGCTATTTTGATGATTTTAGGGCAGGAACGGTCATAACTGAGACATGGGAGGATGGACAAATGTTGAAAGATTTGAATGCTCAACTTGTAAGTTAAGCTGTGTAGCGAGAGATGTTTATCAAACTAATATCAATAATCCCTGCAGTAACTGTTTTCATTTTTCTATAAATTTTGCAACAAAAGAGACAATTGCTGGAAACCAAGGAGGCTATTGAGAGACAAAGAAAGTTCCTTAAGAAACGACAAAATGGGGGTATGTTTCCCCAATCTTTTGTAACTTGTCAGTCCATCTGCAAGCTCATGGACTGTATGTTGTCAGTTATCCTTGTGAAGATTCTTATGATGTTTAGCACCCTTGGTTTTTAAACTTGGTTGTAGATAAGAGTGATGGAACTGAAACAGAATCAGGAGCACAGGAGGAAGATATCATCCCCGACGAGGTTTACAAGTCTCGTCTTGCTAGTATTAAAAGGGTATGTTTCTCCTCATGCACATTATTAGCTTCTTATTTCCTCTTTTTTTTTTGGTTTCTGTTTTCTTATGATATATATATATATATATATATTATATATATTATCTTTCAGGAAGAAGAAGGAGTTTTGCGTGAGAGAGAAAGGTACGAATTGGAAAAGGGGCGGCTTATGAAGGAGATGAAGCGCATACGAGATGAAGATGGTTCTCGTTTCAACCATTTCCCAGTTTTGAATAGTCGATATGCCCTTCTAAATCTTTTGGGTAAAGGCGGATTTAGTGAAGTTTATAAGGTCGGAACATTCATAAATACTGCGTTCTTTCAGACGTTAGAAATCTTTTGCAGTAGTTTGATGTTACAAATTTCAAGCAGGCATATGATTTGGTGGATCATAGATATGTTGCGTGCAAGCTTCATGGTTTAAATGCTCACTGGAGTGAAGAAAAAAAGCAAAGTTATATCCGCCATGCCAACAGGGAATGTGAAATCCATAAAAATCTTGTGCATCACCACATTGTTCGGCTTTGGGATAAATTTCATATTGACCTGCATACGTTCTGCACTGTTCTGGAATATTGTAGTGGTAAACCAGAATTCTCTGACTTCTTTGTAGATAAAACAACGATAATTTTCTGGAGTGCAGGTCTCACTCTATATTTTGAATTTCTAATGCAGGAAAAGATCTTGATGCTGTTTTAAAGATGACACCTAATCTTCCTGAGAAAGAAGCAAGAATTATCATTATGCAAATAGTTCAAGGCCTTGTATATTTGAACAAAAGATCACAGAAGATCATCCATTATGATCTGAAGCCCGGGAATGTTCTGTTTGATGAGTTTGGAGTAGCAAAAGTGACTGATTTTGGTCTAAGCAAGATCGTGGAGGACAGTGCTGGTTCGCAAGGAATGGAGCTTACATCACAAGGAGCTGGAACATACTGGTGAGCAATCTACTTTTTGTCTCCTTGACATGGTCTTTTTTTCTCTTTTAAACAGCTAACAAGGTTCTGTAATCCAGGTACTTGCCCCCTGAATGTTTTGAGCTTAGCAAAACTCCTATGATTTCCTCAAAGGTCAGTGATCGTCAATGATGTCGCAATCATGTTATGTTATAGAAGTTTTGTGGAACTAATATTGTGTTGGAATTCAGGTCGATGTATGGTCGGTTGGTGTTCTGTTTTACCAAATGTTATTTGGGAGGCGACCCTTTGGACATGACCAAAGCCAAGAACGGATACTACGAGAGGACACGATCATTAAAGCCAAAAAGGTTGAGTTTCCGGTAACAAGACCTGCTGTCTCAAATGAAGCAAAGGTAAAATTAGCTGTGCCGGTGCTAAACCAAATGATTATAAAACTGTATCTCCATGTGTTCTCACTGCTGCGTTTCCTGCAGGATTTGATTCGCCGGTGTCTAACATATAACCAAACAGATAGGCCGGACGTTCTAACAATGGCACAGGATCCATATCTTTCCTACAGTAAGAAATGAGAGTTTGTAGTCTTCACAAACAAATCAGAGATACTAAAGGACCAGGTCCTTGATAAAAAGAAAAATTTTCGTATAGCTTATAAAGTTTTTGTTTTGATTGTCTAAAATTCATCTCCCGACCCTTTCAATATTAATTTCGGGGGAATTGAATTTGTTTGTCTTCCTTTTATTGTGTAACAATTTATGTGTATATTCATGTTTCTGAATAAAAGAACATGAGCTCAAAGTTAAAACAAGCTCCACTGTCGATCACCTTTTGATTCTAGCATTTGGCAAACTTTGAAATTATCTCCTCCTTTCTTCTGGTTCTGGCTTATATCCAGTTTTCCTTGTGTTTTATTTTCTTTTCCTTAGTTTCCGGCGAAGACAAAATGTTATAGTTTCGCTTTTTCACATCCTGCAAAGATTTGAATCCTGGCCATGCACTTTCATCCGGCATTAAATCCGGTTTAGTTTTCTGATCTGAGCATCAGATTTGGCTATTTTTCTCCTTCCCTTCCATCAGAGGTTGTGGAGACCTTATATTTTTTGTGGAGTTTCCAATGCCTTAATGACTAATGTTTCGAATCACTTGCCACCTTTAATCAAGTAACGGTGGTTTAATATCGGAATCAATTTGGGTCCGATGAGATCGAAGGCTCTTGGCTTGACTTTCACATGTGGATTTCAACTTTGTTTTGCTTTGAGATTCAACCATCTGATGGGTTTTGTGGAAGAGACAATCAACAACTGGGATTGAAGAAAAGGAATTGACCTGAAAGGTGGCTGTTCCGACGGATCGTTTTCGTCGGAGTTTGCAGTTCGAGAAGGTGAGGAACGCCAAGAGGTGTAGCTTCCTCAACACTCCAATTCTAGTATTGGGCCTATATGGTTTAGTCCATCAATATTCTAGTTGTAAAACCAAATGTAATTTTAGCCCAATCTTTTGGGAATAATTAATAAAATCTGTCTTTATGGGAAAAAAAAAAACAAGCTCCAGAGTAAACCAAGTGAGAACCGGAGATTAAGAGACCATTGGCTTGCAAGCAATTACTACTACAAGACAAAAGTCTCTACTTATCCACTCATTACAACCAAAGAGCTCAAACTTGCTTGCTTCTTCTCCCATGGCTTTATTCTGTGCTCCTTCAACTAAATTTCCCAAGATACAATCCGGCCTATGGTACAATGGATCCTTCACGCCAAAAATCACTGTGAGATGCTGTGAAATCGCAAAAGAGCCTCCAAAACCAAAATCGAAGCTTCAAGTTGGATCACCAATCATCATTGTGGAAGCCCCCAAAGTCATAAAAACAGCCGCTTCAATGCCTTGCCTTAGAGCTAACTCTGGCTTGGTCAAGCCTGGCGATGTTGGAAGGTCTTCTTCCTCATCTAAAGTCCTTTTATTTTTCAGATAACCTTAGTAAATTTTAGAACAAAACTCATAAAACGTCTACATTCTTGGGTACATTTTGTGTTGTAAATATTGCAGAATCGTGTCGAGAAAACCTAAGGACTTGTGGGCAGTTAGACTCTCCATTGGAACGTATCTTTTAGATGGTAAATATTTTAAAGCTTTAGAGCTTGAGGAAGGAGCCAGTGAGTGACTAATAAGATAATTTCCCACGTAAATTACAGACTTACATCTCGTCTGTTTATCTACTATATTTATCGACAATCTTTTGAACTATTTTTCTAAAAAACATCTTTCTCTTTTGTAAATAATGATAACAATTACCCTTCAATTTGTTCATGATAATTCAAATTCAGTGAGGGAAATTTAGTCTTTTAATAGTTTTTACTTGATTTATTAGTGGACTATTTGAATTCTAATAGGATTTTATCGAATGAATTGACAAAAATATCTATCTCTTATTCAGATATGACATCAATTATCCTTTGATTTCTTCACACAATTTCGAATTAAGTAATGGTGTGTATATCTTTTAATAGCTTTTATCTGATGAATCAATGAATATCTTAATTCTATTCGGATTTATCAAATTTATCAATAGATAATTCATCTATACATATTTTTTCTTTATTTTAACTATAACTAAAGTAAATTTTACACTTTTATATCAAATACTCGAATATATCACATCTACGAAAAATCAAATCTACCAAACCCTAACACAGGACCTAATGGTAACCTATATATACTCCATTATTCTTTAAACCTCATACCACCTTATGGTGCTTAGGCTAGCAAACAAATGAAAACGAACCCTGTGTTAAAATACGATTTACCGATAAAATCCAACTTTGAAATTAGATCAACAAACTGATTTGAAAACTAGAGCATTGGGTCTTTCTAGTAATATGATGATCGTCATTTGGATATTTCTGGATTGACAAGAAACTGCTTTTAAACATTAAAAATCGTGAATTCGTTCTCTAAAGATTTTGTCTTGGAAAAACCACCAGAGATTTTGGTGAGATAGGGTCCAATTCATCAGGAATTTGACGAAGGAAGTAACGAAGGCTAATATATTGACATCAAATGGTCCATGTGATACTAGTTCAGGTTCGGTACAAATGATCGGTTGGAAGAAACCTATGCGAAGATGGGTTAAAGTAAACACGAGCGGAGCATCATGGGGTAATTTGGACCTTGTGAGTCCTGGTGGAGTCCTACGAGATTGGAATGCTACATGGCTTGGAGGCTTCACTTAAAATAGAGGTATTTGGTCTACTCTGTTGGCATCGCTTCGGGGTGTCTACTATGACTTATTAATTGCTTAGGATATATGCTTTAGATTTATTCAGATGGAGATTAACTCAGAGTTGATTGTTCATCTCCTTAAGACAGTGATAAATGACTCTCACTCCTTTTTTTTCTAGCACAATTGTGCTACGACTTACTATTAAGAGACTGGATTGTACAGTATCATCATATTTATAGAGAAGTTAATCGTTTTGCCGAAGCTTTATCAATAATTTATTTAATTTATCTCTTCGTTTACATTTACTAGATACCATACCTGATGAGGGGCGTGCTATTTTAGAAGACGATATCAAGATTGTTTTATACCGAAGAAAGTTTTGTATTTAATTTGATTCAAGGAATAGATTACAGGGTTTTTAAAAATACTTATAATCTATGAATTTGTGTTCCTCTCGTCTCTCTCTAAACTTTCTTCATATATCAAATCCGATCAGGGTCTGACGAACGGTGGCTCCCATAGCACCAGCGTCGGACCCCTCTTTGCTCTTGTTTCCATCTTTTCTACTTTATTCATGATTTGTATTTCTGTCTTTGTTTTATGGGTTCTCTTTTTGTCATCTCTGATTGCATGTTGGATCTAATCGGTCTCCTTGACCGTCTCTCCTCGCTTGGTGAGTATCAACTTTATTTTCTTCCTCCGGGTTCTTCCTGTTCGCTGGATCCCTCCGACTATCGGTCGATTTTTCTTTTGATTTCCAGTTTCAGACAAACTCATCTACTTTCTTCATTTATCCTCTGGTGATAGTTTCTATGCTTTTTCTTTGATCTAGCTTCTACTAATAGTTCAATAATCCGGTAATAAATCTGGCTAGCGCTCTGATCTTATGACCGGAAATAAAAATCTATCTCTGTCATGTTGGAGGTTAGTGTTAATTTTTATACTGTGGAGTTTGCCCAACAACTTGAAGTGTATTTCTCTGAAGGGTCAAAGTTCTGGGTTCCACAAGTGGATTTCAATGTTGGGCTAATTTGATATGCAACCGTGTTCTACTGATTCTCGTGAAGGAGATTGACATCTTTTGGGTTTGAAGAGTGAGATCACATAGTTGGTTAATGGCAAACTAGTTTTTGGTTTTTAGTTTTTGGTTTATAGCTTTTAGTTTTTGGTTTTTAGATTTTGGTTTTTGGTTTTTGGAGTAAATTTAGTTTTTCAAAATCATGAATGGCAACATCTTTAGCTTTTGGTTTATCAGATTTTTTTTTGATTAAAGTTTTTTTCCCAAATAATTAAATATAAGACTTGTCTAATATATTATAAATAACATTAAAATATGAAAAATTATTTTTAAAAAAATAAATTACTTCATAAACTATTATTATCGTCGGGAATCCCATAATATTAAAAATATATAATATTTAAAATATAAAATCTATGCATATAAAATTATATACACATATATGATGTTTTCCCTGCCAATTATAATCATAAGTCTAACAATATACCTCTTATAATATTCAAAAGTTATTATACGAATTATATATAATCAATCGTGTGTAAAGTTATTCGTGTGAAATTGAAACAAATAATAATTTATTTATTGTGTGCTTGGTATGAAGAACAAGTTAGTGTATTTAATAATTAAGAAAACTAAAAGAAAAATAATATTTTTATAATTTTAGTCAGTAATAGAATAATTAAAAAGAATTCTACTTTGTTAAAACAAAAAAAATTCTCGAGAATCTATACCAAAAACTACTAAAATTTGGTTTTTGATTTTGATGTTGAATTAGTAAAAGCACCCTAAAAACTAGTTTTTGAGAAACTGTATTTGCAAAATCATAAATGAAAAAAAATTAGTTTTTCCAAAAACAAAAACTAAAACCACTTCAAAAACTAGTGCCAGTCAAGGCCATAGTGTTTTTAGGCGAAATTACCGACGACTTCCTCCTGATCCTTGCCGGAAGTTTTGCATGCCTACTTAAACTCATGATTAACACGTGGAGTTTCCGAAGCACTGCAACATTGTTTTTGCTCTACCTCTTATTTTACTTGTGAGCTTATGAATCTAAATGTGTTGCCGTTTTCCTGGCTTGTATTACTTTCTGTTTTAGGCCTTTTGGCCAATAATTAATAAAATTTAGCGAAAAAAAAAGATTACAAGGTTTTGTGCTCGTTTTTTCAACGAAAAAAAAACTATGAGTGGACTCAGTGCCACTACATTTTAATTGATTGCTATTCACATTTTTTTCTTTTACAAAATGTTATCGTAATTTATTTTATTTATCTTTTTGTTTCTCAATGATTATAGTTTCTCAATTCTACATCAAATAACTAACTTCCAAAATGATTAACATAGAGTTATATAAACTTTTTTTTAGATTTACCCCTACAATCTAGAAAATATTACGCTTAATGGCATTGGTTTATTCATTTTTTGTAAGGGTATTTTGGGAATTATAATAATAATAATTTCGAAAACACTAATTTATGATAATTAATTCTCTTATTAATTGCTAAATTAAATTTTATATATATATATATATATATATAAATATATGGTTATCAATGATCATTTATTCATCCTATGAAACCATTTATTCATTTTATGTAAAAATTTACTTTAAATACATACGATTTCGGAAAAAATCAATTGCCTTAAAATTTGATTTACATGATGGTTCGAAATCATATGCCTTAAATTTGATTTATATGATGATCTGGAAAATTAAATATGATGATTTCGCAAATTATGTCACAAATAAAATGTCTTAAATTTAATTGCCATAAATCATGTATGTCCGAATGTAATTTTGGAATTTATCAATAATTGTATATATAAAATCGTATAAATCATTTGCAGGATCATATATATGGTAAACTATTCATTTTCGAAACCAAAAATCATTTTCTGTATTTCTAATGTATGAAGGAATCTATGAAAAAAATATCAATTTAGAAATTATTTAATATATGTATCTAATCGAGTAAATAATTCACCATATATACAAAGATATTATTCCTATATCATAAAACCATTTCACGGGCTAAGTTTCCTTATGTATTTGTAATGTGGGGCAACTATATTAAACCCTCACACTCTATATAATAAACACCTACCTCCGAAAAAAATCAATACATCATTTCAAACACCTTAGATAAAATTCGATATACCTCTGCGTATTTCTATGAAGAAAAGGTGTTAAATTTAGTTGCCATGCCAAAACCAGTTGGGTCTTAATGGAGGATTAAAGTTAAAATTATTCAATTTTGGAAAACATTTACCAAAGAGTATGGACAGACAATTGAAATAGTTTTGGTTGATGATCAAGTAAGTAATTATCTACTATTTATTTATTAATTCAAAAAAATTCAATTTTTAATATATTTAATTTCTTTATTTTTAGGGTTCTAAAATACATGGAACAGTTAAAAAATATGTGATATGAAAATTTGGATATCTACAAAAAGAAAGAGAGACAAAATTAATTAGTAATTTCCAAATGTGTCCAGAAATTAGTTCTTATATAACTAGCTCTCATCAGTTCAAGATTTCATTCGTATACACTACTTCAGTAAGGAAAATCGATCCTTTGCCAAATGACTTATTTGGTATGAATTTTGCGGATTACAATGAAGTACTTTGCAGTAAACTTGATGATAATAATTTAATTGGTGAGTTTATTTATGAGTATCATTGGTTACCAAAAATATTCATTTTAAAATACTATTTACAGTTGCTATTTCTTTAAAATAATTATTTTATTTTATTTAAATTTTATATAATTAAGTATCTCTATATCAAGTGACTGAAAGTAAATCGATTACACAAAAAAATAATTAGAAATCCATTCCCAACTAACAACTTTATTTGAGCAGATGTTATTGGGCAACTAAAACTTTGGAGTCCTATGACTATCACTGAGACTAACGGCAAAAAAACGAAGCGGATGTATTTTGATCTTCGTAATGCTAAGTATGTTTTCTATTATTATTATTTTTAATCATCGTTATTTTGATATTTTTATAATTAATTTTTTAAATAAATTATATACAGTGATGCTCGAATTTCATGTGTGCTTTGGGGAAATATGCTGAGACATTGTAAGAGAAAATTATATCAGGGATTACCAATAAAATTTATTGTTATGCAATTTTGTAAGATTAAAGTGTTTAGAGGTAATTTTATATATCGGAAAAAATCATATTCATAAACATAATATTTTCGGTTTCTTAATCTCTTTTAACAAATCTTATTTACGACAATTGCAGATGATATAACAGTTTCTAATGCTTTTGAGTGTACATAGTTGTGGTTTGACAATGATACAATCTCTGATGTGTTAGAATTGCAATCAACGTAATAATCTACTTTAAAAATATTTTAACTCTATTCTTATTAATTTTTAAAATATGACTTTTTCCTTTTCAGTTTTGCAGATCCTGAATTGCAATTGGTTGTACTTTTGTCAAGTGAGTTAGCTGAAAATTCATCTACAATTGTTCTGGGTGAATTTTTCAAACATTTTCCTAAGAAAACATTGAAGGAACTTGCCAATACGGTTAATGTAAAACTTCAATAATTAGAAATTTCTTATTACATCTGCAATTTACGTATTATGTTTATATGATAGCATTATATATTTTAATTGCGTATATTGGATCATATAAATAAATTAAAAAATAATAAATGAAACCCTTTTTAGATTTACCCCTACAATCTAGAAAATATTATATTTAATGGCATTGGATTATTCATTTTTTGTGAGGGTATTTTGGGAAATATAATATTAACAATTTTGAAAACACTAATTAATGATCATTAATTCTCTTATTAATTCCTAAATTAAATTATATATATGGTTATCAATGATCATTTATTCCTCCTATGAAAGAATTTATTCATTTTATGTAAAATTTTACTTTAAATATATATGATTTCGACAAAAATAAATTGCTTTAAATTTGATTTACATGACTAGCCGAAAAAAATCATTTACAAAAAATATCCTTTTATTCCGCATTAATATCGATTACTCTGTAATTGATATTTAATTCTCTTATTAATTTGATTTTCATGATGGTACAAAATCATATGCCTTAAATTTGATTTATATGATGATCTGGAAAATTAAATATGATGATTTCGTAAATTATATCACAAATAAATGTCTTAAATTTAATTGCCATAAATCATATATGTTCGAATGTAATTTTGGAATATATCAATAATTGTATATATAAAATCGTATAAATCATTTGCGAAATCATATATATGGTAAACTATTCACTTTCCAAACCATAAATCATTTCCTGTATTTCTAATGTATGAAGGAATCTATGAAAAAATGTAAATTTAGAAATCATTTAATATATGTATCTAATCGAGTAAATAATTTACCATATATAAAAAGATATTATTCAATAATTTTTTTTAGTAATACAAGCAAAAATTTCAAAATTGCATGTTTAATATATCTTTTATAACAATTGATTATAATTAAGGAATATATAAAAGTATTTAATAGATTTGAATTTACTATACACAATTAATTGCTATATAAGAGATATATTTCGTAGATAAATGTATTTTTGGAAACTAATTAATTTAGTATGTATATCACAATATATCGATTAATAATAATTTTAAAATTAGCATGTACTCAAATAACTATTTAATTATTTGATCATTTTAGGTGTAAAGAGTCTATCAATCTAAATATTTGATTTGATTAGGAAACTCTATTTATATTCCAAGATTTAGCAAATAAATATATATTTGACTTAATATGAAATCTAGATCTTATTCGAATCATCTTACTACAAAAAAAAAACAGAAATGATAATTGATATAATTTATGGAGCATATCTTATTATTTAATTATGTCAGAACTCTAGTTTAATACTCGATTATGATTGACCTAAACCTTATGTGATATGTTGTCTATATTCTATATAATGGACATGAACATACACTTTGAGACATTCTATATGTTTATTTCTTAAGATAATTTTTAAAAACAAATATTTTATATATTTTAAATATATAAAGATTAATAAAAGTAAAATAAATTTTTTAATATAAGTTTAAATGTCTAAATGAACACATGACACATATTTGCCTAAATGAACACATGTCTAAAATCTAAATGAAAATGAATCTAAAGACCTAAATGAATATGACTTTAAAACTTTAAATGACACGGGTCTAAAAAGTTAAATGACACGAGTCTAAAAAGTTAAACGAATACAAATCTAAAAACCTAAAAGAACATGAGTCTAAAAACATAAATGAACATGAGTCTAAAACTTTAAATGACACGGGTTTAAAACTCTAAGCGAACGCGGGTCTAAAAACTTAAATGAATATGAGTCTAAAAATCTAAATGACACGAGTCGAAAAAATTTATATACAAAAATTTTAATGTATCAAAACTCAAATAAGCAAAGATTGAAAAATATATTTCGTGTATATTATCAGTCATCATTATAAATTGATATTTAATATATTAAGTATGTAAACTTAAGAAATTTACATATACAAATCAAACCATAAAATAAACAAAAGAAAAGTAATATCACATATAAATATTATAAATAAATAAATAATAATTACCAATGTACATTGACTTTGAAAAAAATATCTTGTGCACCGCACGGGTAATTTTCTCGTTTTGTCCATATTTCAATATCTAATATATTAAAGCGGGAGAAACTTTAATTTAGACTGTGTTTTAAACTTTATAACAACCCTTCAAAATAGGTTAAGGTAGGTTTTGTTACAGATTTTTATATAAAAATTCAAAATTATTATAAATTTAATGGAAAAAACTCTTTAAAAGTTAAAATTTAATTAAAAAAAAAATATTGGTTATTGATTCGGTTGCGGTACGGGTTGGATTCGATTTTCCTGATACACAGTATTAGGAAATATTCTGATATTTTTTCGGGTTCGATTCATCTAATTTAGTTCGATATAGATTGAGTTCGCGATCAGGTATATTTATGTAAAAATTTTAAATTAAAAAAGTATTAGAAAACACTAAAAATAAAAAAATTTGGTTCTTGATTTGGTTTTGATTCAAGATCGGATTCGGTTTTTCAGATACATAGATTTATGATCCATTTAGGTATTTTGTCGGGTTCAATTTCTTTAATTTATATCGATTTCGGTTCGGGTTTCAGGTCTCTAAAACAACATTTCAAAAACAATATTTTAAAATATCAACACGAGTCTAACAAACTAAATAAATACGGTTAAAAAACTAATTAAAACAATCAAATTCCACGTTATAACGCGGATATAACCCTAGTTTCTTATTACTTCTGCGATGTATAACTTCTATTCTCAATGAGGATTACCTTCTCTAAAGTTAATATATGCTTATGATGTAAAGAAAAGAAAGTTTGTTTAATTTGGGTTTGTTATCAGCCCATATCCAAACGGGTATAACGGGTCGTAATGCGGGTCTCCGAAGTTCATAGGCAACTGATCCACCGTCTTAAACCACGTCCGAGCTAATTTCCCGGTGAATCCATAATCTCCAAACATAACATCAGCCACTCCCTGACCTTCTGTTCCCGGCAGCCACGCCGCCACGAGAGCGTCGATGCTCGATATGTACGGTTGCATCACCACCGGACGTCCAGATATAAGCACCACCACACATTTCACAGATGCGCACACGTTTAACATTGTGCTCGGACCTGGTTTCGCTATTGTTAAGTTCGTGCTGTCTCCGAATCCTTCCGCGTATGGTGTCTCTCCGATGACCACGATTGCGTAATCGAAACCGCCGTTTTTGATGAATTCGACTTCCGGATTTTGATTGTAGATGACTTTAGTTGTCGGATCCACTGTGTTTTTCACCGCAGCGAGGATCGTTGTACCTGCAAAATGAAGTTCAGATTGGTAGTGATTCTTCTCAATTCTAGATTTTATTGGTAATTTGGTATATAGAAAATCTCTCAGCAAGTAACTTTTGATGACTACTTGTTCTGCTTTTGGGAACTGATAAACTCTAGTAGTCTATGTTCTATTGATGATGATGATTCAAAGGGATGGTGTTTGTATGTGTACCGATGGTTAGATTGTTGCCACTGAGGCCTTGCCAGGTGATTGTCCAGCCTCCACATTGATATCCCAAGTTATCAGCATGTGTTCCTGCGACAAGGATCTTGTTGATTTTCTTTAGCAGAGGAAGCAACGGTTTATCCGCATTTTCACCATTCTTCAACAGCACCAGAGACTTCCTCACTGCTTCCCTTGCCAGTTCCCTGTGTTCCTGTTGAGTTTTTCCAATGTAAATGTTGAGCATCCTATCTCAATACTGATGTTTTATCTTACAGACCTTACTACCGAGCTGGCTGGCCAAGCTATGATCAGCTAATGGATCTTCAAAAAGTCCCATTGTGAATTTGACTCTTAATATCCTCTCCACAGCGTCGTCGATTCTGCTCATTGGGATGAGTTTTCTCTTCACCTGATTGGTTAGTTCGTCGATCAACTGGGTCAAGTTTGATGAACCCATGATCTGCATTGGAAGATTCTTATCACATCAAGTGTGTTGATTTATATCTGTGAAACTAAAAATCGTTTTGGAAACTGACCAGATCGATTCCAGCAGTGATAGCAGTGTAAATAGAGTGTGAATAGTTTGCACCAAGAGGTGTAGTGATCTGATCAACACCTAGAAGATCCGAGATGACAATGCCCTGCAAAGTAAATTAAAATCTGTACTGAAAAGGCTGCTTATAGATGCTTTACTTAAGCTGAATGCTTCTATGGTTACAGTTACCTTGAACTTCAGATTCTTCTTGAGGAAACCCGTGATAAGTTTCTTATTCGCATGCATTTTCAACCCATTCAACGACGAGTAGGACACCATTATTGTTGCTACGCCCTTGTTTACCGCATCGTAATAAGCCGGCATGTGAATGCCGAGCAATCCATCTCTATTGATAACTGTGTCATTTGCGTTCATCCCTCTCACTGTACCTCCATCCCCAACAAAGTGTTTAGCACAGGCTGCGACTTTGGTCCTGTAAGTTTACCCAGTTTTCTATTACTCCATAAATAATTGCTTCTCTAGATTCATCAAAGTATACTTACTTTCCAGCGACGAAAGGAACACCCTTTTGACTGGTGGGAAGGTCACCTTGCAAACCAGGTATAATCTCAGTCATCTGTTGAACTATTCTGTGATCCTCACTGTAACTCTCATAACATCTTCCCCATCTAGGGTCCCTACACACCTGTTTAAAGTGATCCTTTAGAACAACTATGTTTCCGCCTTGGTTCACATCACACTTTACTTACTGCAATACATGGAGCAAAGACATAATGGATTCCTGTTGCTCTAACTTCAAGCGCAGTTGCTTCACCAATCCTCTTCACAAGGCCAGGGTCTCTAATAGATGAATACAACAAGTAAGGAAACAATGTCAATTGGGTCTACTTGTTTGCAATGTGATTCCCTCCCTATAAGAACTTGCCTGGTGGATCCAAGGCCTATGTTATGTGGGAAGATGGTGGCGTTGTACGCGTAGTTATGACCATGAACAGCATCGATCGCACATATCAAAGGAATCCCTAATCTGGTAGAAAGAGCCACCTTTTGGATATCATTCACCATGTTCACCCAAGCTTCAGGACTGGCATTTGGTCTGGGCACACTCTCGCCCCCGCTAAGCACACTCCCTGCACACATAGTTCCGAAATATTTGAGTATCAGTGTAGGTTTGAACAACATTGTGAAGATCCAGAACTGTACCGATGAAGAATTTTCCAATGAACTCAGCGGTGTGGTCGATACGTTGCACTTGAATCATCTGCCCGATTTTCTCTTCAAGGGTCATATGGCTCATCAAGTCCTTGATCCTGACTTCCAATGGCTCTTTTGAATCCTTGTACTTGGCGTTCGCAAGTGGTTCTTTATTAGCTGCCACGGCACAGCAGAGCAGCAGAAACCCCAACGTATGTAACAAGTAACTTAAACTCCTCATTTTGGCCTCTCCTTCACTCTCGATACCTGCAGACGACTAACTATAAAATAGTTTAAGAAAAAGAAGCGTTATGATGAATGGATATTACAACGTTTCGAATGAGACAGGCACAGTAAGACGTGAAGAGTTTTTGTTATTCCGACTGAAACAGGAACATTAAGAGGTTGAGATTTGGTTCACATGCTTGTTCTTGTAATTGTTATGTAGAGACGTGATACCATTTCCGTGACTAGAAACATTCAAAATATCAACTTAAGTTCTCCATTACTACACATTGTTGCAATTTATTTGTTTCTTCTTTCTGTGATTTATTTCCTTTTCATGAAATATATTGCACTCCAAATCTCATCCTTTTTTAGATGAATACTTTACTTCAAATTTTCTTTTAGTAAAGCAATTAATTATTCTCCATTATTACGCATGGTTGCAATTTCTTTCCCTATCTTATTTATTTCATGGATGAAATATATTTATTTTTGAATTGCTTTACTATAATATGATGGACTACATTTCAAATTTTATCCATTTTTAGATGAAAATAATTCTGATACTTCACAGTTTTGATTTTTCTCTATTTTGGTTAAAATTTGTCGTTACCCTTTGCAATAGCAGACGTGCACATGTCTGGACACGGCCTGCACGCTGTGTCGTCTCGATCTTGGATTGAAAAGACTATGCCAAAATGGAAGAAGATACAACAGATTCATAAAATAATAACAAAAGCCGATTTTAATCATTGATGCTTATAACACAATATTTCTTAGACAGAATTTCTCAATCACACCCACAAAATTGTTTAATCGAAATTATTTCGTTGGATTCTTATATCTTTCTTTTTTCTTTGCTCAATAACTCAACTTATTGCCTCCGAACCAGAGAAGTGTCTACGATTTGTATGCCTTTGTGGTCAACCCGTAACCGAATGGGTACAATGGGTCATAATGCAGGTCGCCAACATTCATCGGTAGCTGCTTCACTGACTTAAACCACGTCCTAGCCAACTTTCCAGTGAATCCATAATCACCAAACAGAGCATCAGCCACTCCTTGACCCTCTGTTCCTGGTAACCAAGCTGCCACAAGGGAGTCAATGGTCGAGACATAAGGCTCAACAACCACAGGCCGGCCAGAGACCACGACCACCACACACTTCATTGCTCCACACACATTTCCTATTGTGCTTGGACCAGGTGCACTTATGGTCAAGTTCGTGCTGTCCCCAAACATTTCAGCGTAAGGAGGCTCGCCAACTACCACAATGGCGTAGTCAAATTTACCCGACTTCACAAAGTTTGCATCGGGGTTTGCATTGTAGACTACTTGTGTGGTAGGAGCCACTGTATTCTTCACAGCCGCTAGGATTGTTGTACCTGTGTAATAAAACCAAAGTCAAAATTTTGTAACGCCAGACATAGCTAGCAAACGATAAGGTTGTAACTGAGCCGAAAGAGAAGTTAGTGAGAGCACACATACCAACAGTGAGCTCGTTGCCCTCCAGGCCTTGCCAGGTGATGGTCCAGCCACCACATTGGTATCCCAAATTATCAGCGTGTGTTCCGGCGACAAGGATCTTCCCTGTTTTCTTAGGCAGAGGAAGCAATGGTTTATCGCCTCTCTTACCATTCTTGAGCAACACTAGAGATTTTCTCACGGCTTCACGAGCTAGTTCCCTGTGTTCCTGTTGAAAAAGTTTTATTCAGTCTCATAATGATGATTCTGTAACGACTGCTACAATGGCTCAACAGAGGATACAACATACCTTACTACCAAGCTGGTTGGCAAAGCTGTTATCAGCCAATGGTTCCTCAAAGAGTCCCATTGTGAATTTGACCCTCAAGATTCTCTTCACAGCGTCATCGATCCTGCTAATTGGAATCAACTTTTTCTGTATCTGACTGTTGATTTCGTCTATGAACTCAGTGAAATTGTATGGCACCATAATCTGCAATTGAAAAACACAACAATCAGGTAAAACTATGGAAAGCAGATCATATATATATGAAAGGTGGAATCACTTTTTGAGACCAACCATGTCTATTCCAGCGCTGATTCCCGCGTAAACAGAGTATGAATAGTTAAGATGCGGAGGAGTTGTGATCCTGTCAATTCCCTGCCAATCTGAAATGACAAAACCCTGCAGAAACAGAAAGAAAGGCTTTAGGACCAAATCACATAAGGTCAAAACGTATAAGCATGAAGTTGACGATCATATCTTACTCTGAACTTCAACTTGTTCTTGAGGAAACCAGTGACAAGTTCCCGGTTAGCATGCATTCTCAAACCGTTCCAGGCAGAGTAAGACACCATAACTGTTGCAACACCCTTGTTAACAGCGTTGTAATATGCAGGCATGTGAATTCCGAACAGCCCCTTAGAGTCAATCACCGTGTTGTTCTCGTCAATCCCTCTAACTGTACCTCCATCTCCTACAAAATGCTTAGCACAAGCTGCAACTTTTGAACTGTAACAATCACAAGCTTATTTTGGTAAGTAAATTAAATTTGGTCGTATCATACACTAATGCAATAGTTAAGTAATGGTCAAAACAATATAACTAATAGTTCATTATCAACAAAAAAAAAAAACTAATATAATAGTTTCAGTGAGACAAAAGCTCATTTTATCTCCTCCACATGTGAAGAATTACTAACTTGGACATGAATATATAAGAAGACAGCTTCACAATGGTCCTACAGTGGTAGAACATTCAAATGATGACAAAAGCTCATTTTATCTCCTCCACATGCGAAGAATTACTAACTTGGACATGGATATAAAAGAAGACAACTTCACACTGGTCCTACAGTGGTAGAACATTCAAATGATGACTTTAAGAACCTGTCGGAATCAACTATAGATAGACTTAAAACGTATCACATGGGTTAGGCAATCAATGATTGCCAGAAAGGCTCTGCACTTGTAAAGATTGAACACCACTTTCTAAAGCATGCGTGAGCATGACCTATGGATATATGTCACCTTGATCATTAAGACTCAACATACAGAAGCAAATCAAATCCTACCCAAATCTATTCAAAAAAGAAAGCAAGTTAACAAAAAGTTATTGCATTAATATAAGAATTCTTAACTTCTTATAGTGACTATCAAAAAACCTATCACAGAGGATATTACGAGCAAAATGACTTACTTTCCACCAACAAAGGGAACACCCTTTCGTTTGGTAGGGAGGTCGCCTTGCAAACCGGGTATAATTTCAGTCATCTGTTGGACAATTCTATAATCCTCACTGTAGCTCTCGTAGCATCTTCCCCATCTTGGATCTCTACAGACCTGTCAAATCATATCACCATAGCTAAGCAAAGACGTTTCTTGATCTGTTTTCTACAACAATTTCAGACTATAAGCTTCATTATACTTACTGCAATACAGGGAGCAAAGGCATATGGGATTCCAGTCGCTCTAACTTCAAGAGCAGTTGCTTCCCCAATCCTCTTAATAAGGTTAGGATCCCTAAGTAATTAGTCAAAACATACAAACATAAAGTTGATTCAGTTTAACAGATCGATTTTCAAACTTTCAGATAAGCAAAGTTAAGGCTTTCTAGGACAAGTACTTGCCTGGTGACTCCAAGGCCTACATTGTGAGGGAAAATGGTGGCACCGTAGACATTGTTGTGACCATGAACAGCATCAATCCCATAGATCATGGGGATTCCAAGGCGAGTCGAAAGAGCTGCCTTTTGAATCTCATTAACCATGTTCACCCAAGTTTCAGGAGTAGCCTTTTGCGAAGGCACACTTCCTCCACCACTCAACACACTCCCTACACATAAAAGTGTCCACCCAGTTAGACATACACAATACATCAAACACTAAACAAACAAATAACTCTTTCAGAACTGTTCTTACCTATGAAGTACTTCTTCATGACTTCAGGTGTTGCGACACTGCGTTCGATCTGAACCATCTGACCAATCTTCTCTTGTAGAGTCATACGTTTCATCAGATCCCTGATTCTTGCACCCAATGGTTGCTTTGGGTCCTTGTACTTCAAAGTACTTTCAGCAGCAGCAGCAGCCACCGCACAACACAGCAGCAGAACACATAACACCTTACTCCGAATCACCATTTTTCTTCCACTACACAACTGCAGGTAAATCAGATCTAAGATCTTAGTCAGAGTGAACTGTTTCATTGTATATCAAAAGTTATACATTGCAAGAAACAAAAATCTGAAAAAGTTATATAATAAAATTGTAACACTTCACAAATCTGAAAAATTTGTAGGAGTCGAGAAAGTACATTACCGAAAAGAGCTGCAAAATCAAAACTTTGTTAAAAAAGTTCAGATCTTTATTCGGCACTAATGAAGAAAAGAAGAAGCTACCTTGATTTGATGTTAAAATTAGAAATAAATTTGTTTTAAAAACGAATAAAGACAGAAGAAGATATTTGATATTAATAGGAAAAGAAGGGAATACTAATAAGATTACAAATGAAGAAGAAGTAGAAGAAAGCAAAGGATAAAAGAAGACTTACAAAACTTGGAAGAAATGGTGAAGATACTAATTTGAAAGATAGAGTGATGGTTTATATAAATATTCTAAGAAGTTGGAACTGTTGAATGAATCTCCTCCAGAGGAGAAGATAGAGTTTGATTAATGGGAAAGAGAGAGGAAACTCGAGAGTGCTACTTGGGACGTGTGAAGTCTCTGGGGCCTGCTCTCGTGTTTTTAATACTCTGAAAAGTTGGTCTCCTTTATTCCACGTTATTTTCGTCTTCTTATTTTCTCTCATGCTTTTGTTTTTAGAATTTGTTTGTCAAATTAAGAAGACCATTTAGCCGAATTTTTTAGGCTAGTATTTTCAATTCTTTTAATTATAAAAGATATAAATTAAAAGGTGTCACAAAACAAAAAAGACTTTAGACCATATATCGAAAATTTTATTGATCTTATTATTGACAAAAAAATATGAGCACTTAAAACTTTTCTAAACCAAACAAAGCATTTTATTTCGTCTTCAATAACTACATGGACATATCTTAATATCTTAATATGTACAGAATCATAATTCTAAGACCTTGATTGGTAAGATTTTTTGTTAAGCATAATGTTCTTGTAGGAACTAGTCATATTTGAAGAATTTATAATAGACAAATATAATTAGTTCTTACAAAAATATTATGCTCAATAAAAAATTTTACCAATCAAAACCTAATTGTAGGACTAGCTGTGAGACCCGTCCCTTTGAGCCCAATTATGGTATTGATTAATTCAGTTCATTAGGCCCAAGAAATAATTAAACTCTAGGTATATATGTGTGTATATATATATCTAAAGCTGTAGGAGAACCTTAGAAAACCCTAAAAAGAAGAAACTCTAGCCACCTTAAGATCTAACCACGTGAAAGAGAAAGGAGAACGGAGGACAAAAAAGACTCGGAATCAGACGAAATTTTGTGTGTGGGTTCCTGACACAATGACATACGTGTAGCCGAAAGCGAAATTGAATTCGGAGTAATCTTTCAAAAGTTATGGTGATTTTCCCCATGACAAAAATCTGGATATCGAATCCGCGCGGATCTATATTGAGAAGAAGTTTCCCAGAGAACCACAAGGAACCAGAAAACGATCAACCTGTTATTGAAAAGCCCCAAGAGTCTACTTTCTAGATTTGGTGACCGATATGATTTGGAGTTAAACCGAATCGGTGCATGGACTTGCAGTCCGACGTGACATTTCTCATCTGTTCTCAGTCTATGCTAAGGTGAATGTGTGATCTGTGGAAATATGATTGCGTGTTTCTTCTTTGATGCTTCATGATGCATTAGGTATAGTGTTTGATGCAATGTTTGATGCCATGTTTGATGATATATTTGTTGTGGTTTGATGATAAGTTGTATACGATATATGATATATAATATGATATGTGGAGGTGAAGCGACAGACTGTGGACGTTCGGTGGTCGTGAATCCTAAGATGAAGCGGCGGACCGTGGAAGTTTGGTGGCCGTGAATTCCAAAGATGAAGTGGTGGACCGTGGACGTTCGGTGGCCATGGATTGGAGGCGAACCGTGGATGTTCGGTGGCCTTAAGTTGTGTTGAAATATGAAATGGCGGACTGTGGATGTTCGGTGGCCATGAATTATGTATAAGAGGCGGACCGTGGATGTTCGGTGGCCTCAAATAACTTATAAAGTGGATATGTGTATTATGTGATTGTATTAGATTCTATACTTATGTTGATTGGTGTTATAATTAAGAATATGTAACTGTATTTCAGTGGATAGATATGATCTCCTCACTGAGTAATTCATTGCTCACTTCTTATTTTTTTCTCTTTTCAGAAGTGTTATTAAAGGTTTTAGTTACAAAATTTTTTTAGAGAGGTGATTTTTGGCAAAACCAAAGAATAACACGCTATTTCTTAAAGTTGGGAGCAGGATCTTACACTAGCGCATAGGGAATAACAATGGCCTAAAATTCATAAAAATAGTTCTGAATATGTGAAGAACAAAAATTTCTTAAATTGTTTTCTGTATAAAGATAAAATTGAAATATTTAAGATCTAAATCTAGCTCGGATCTATTTTAAGTCTTAATCGGCCCTGACAAACACTATTAAATTCTGCTTAAATTTGCAAATGAACATTTTATCATTTTATTACTTTACCTTCTGTTAATTATCAAACTTTGTCGGCTGAATAAAACAACTAGATATTATGAAACTATTGTTTACTACAGTTATTGGGTACAACAAAATGAAAATCCTTGTTACAAAATCAATACTATTATATAGATTAATTTTGTGTTCAATAAGACAACTTTTTTTTTGTTAAATAAGACAACGTATGTTGTCCAAAAAAAAACATGAATATTATTCTTTAGATTGAATTTCATCCACCTTCACATGTCCTAAAATTTCGGCAAGAATAGTCGAGATATTGAAGACAAAATACGTATCATATATCGATTTATGTGACGAATTAATACCAATATTATGTAAAATGAAAATTGAGAAGTAGATAATTGATGTTAAAAAAGAAGAGTGGATACTATAATAATGAAATAGAAAAACGAAAAAAGAGACTAATATGATTTAAGAGTTTGTTCAAGGGTTTTTTCTTAGTTTTAATTTTCTGAACTATTTTCAAGAATTATATGGCACATAGTGTTATAGAATTATCTAAAAATTGTGTTTTTGTGGATAATGTACCACCTCTTTGGACTTGATATCTTTATAATTAATTGAATAGTAAGGTTGAAAAACAAAAGAAAAAAATAATAATAATAACTCTTGATCATATGGGAGACCGTGTTATGATGCTTTCAGGTCCCAACATTACCCACGTTACATTCCAAACGGTCACATTTTGCTTTCCAGATCTCTTTAAACGGCTACAATTTCTGTACTTTTTTCAAAAAATATATTCCTAGATACTAGAGAATATTAGTAAGATGTTATGTTTTATTCCACTCCTATTTTATTTTGTATACAATGCTTGAATTTTTAAGGAAACAAAAAAGAAAAAAACAAGGATTTCGGTTTTTGAATGAAACTTTTTATTTCTTGAATTCATAAAACTTTATTGATATACCTCAATTTTTATCGATTTTAAACTCATTAATTCACTTATTTTCAGAATCTTTGTCTGCATTTTAGAGTCTTTTCAGATGGAAAACAAGAAAAATTTAGATTACACCCGTGGAGTTTCGTTTGGAAGGATTTGGAGTATTTTCTGGATTTTCAGCAAAAGAGTGATGATCGATCAATCAACCCCTTGCTCGATCGATCACTCTCTTCAGCCAAAGCAACGCTCGACCTGTTGATCAACCTCACATCTTATGATCGATCGATCACATCTACACTAGAAGCAGCACTCGACCTTATGATGGATCAAGCTATGTAGGAGATCGACCGCTCATCAGTGATCGATCGATCAACCCTTTGATCGATCGATCAGCGAAGCCACGAGAGATAACCTAATTTTCCTGTTTTGTACCTGCAAGCTTTAGAGCATATAAGTACTCTTTATTATTTCGTTTGGGGAGAGCAGACTTGAGAGAGACCTTTTTACAGCAGTTTTAGCTTTTGTAAGCTGGGAGAAGAATTCTTTCATACCTTGAGAAGAATTTCTGAACCCTTTTTATTTATCTATTGTAATTTTATGTTTTCTTCTACCATGATTCTTGTTCCTGTTTCAATTATGTCTGAGTAGATCTCTTGTCAGGTTTAAGGATTCTAGGGATTTAGGAATCGATGATTGGGATTAAATAGGATTGATTGTTAGAAATTCTCCATCTAAATTCTTGCTTAAGGCTTAGATTAGCCTGATCAACTAGTTTATGAATCTAGGTTGTTAGCTTTCCAAAAGTTTGTTTAGAACCAGAACTAGTTTAGATGAGCAATTGATTTTAACCAACGATAGTTGGTAGTTAGAGTGAATTGTGGATAATTGAACCCATTCGGTAATGCCTATTTGCTTCGCTAGGACCAACGAAAGTTAGGATTTTCTAGGTTTCTAAATTGAGTGATAAGTGCCACGACAGTGGACTTGTTAGACCTTTATGTTCAAGTCAAGAACAGAGCTATAGTTCCCTGAAGAATTTCCCTGATTAGATTCCTGTTTTCTGATGAATACCCGATGCCTGATGCTTTTATTATTGATTGCAAACCGTTTAAGTTGTTAGATTTTCATTACTGATATCGATTTGGTATAGCTTGAAATAGAATAGATAGTCAAAAGTGCAAACTTGGTTCTTCGTGGATATGATCCTTAAGTACTACTACTTCATTGATGTGCACTTACAGTAGATTAATTTGGTTAACCTGACCACATCTTGCCGGGGAACCAATTGGTCGCCTTTTGATTGATATTTAGTTTCTAGTCTATACTCTTAATTTACGTTTTTTCTTTTTGTTTTGTTTTTGCTTTTCTTTCAGTTTATGGTCAGAAGAAGTCAAGGATGAGAAGACCTGACAACGAAGCACTTGCTAGAATCGAGAGAAAACAGAGTAAGAGCGATGAATCGTGACAACCATCAACTTCTAGATGATCCTGCAGCTCAGAAGAATGTCCAGGGGAATCAGAATATACAATAGATAGTTGAAGAGCTGCAGAGGGATTTAGCTCAGCTTAGGAGGCAGCAGGAACTACCTCAACGTCAGGCCATTGGTGATATGGATACTCCTCACACATATTACCCGAATATATCTACTATTCGTCCCCCACCTATCCAGAGGCAAGACTACGAAATCAAGCCTTAGCTGATTGGGTTAGTGAAGTAGTACGTCTTCAACAGTCTCCTAGGAGAGAATCCGATTGATCACATCGAGAATTTTAAGGATATGTGCTATACAACAAGTTCGAATGGAGTCCCTGCAGACTCTGTTAAGTGTAAGCTGTTTCACCATTCACTTTCTGACAAGGCTTCAAGATGGTTGTGATCCTTACCTCCAGGTTCACTCACTACGTTGGAAGAAAATAGAGCTGCATTCTTGGATCAGTTCTACACCAAATCAAGACTATAACCTTGAGAAGCAAAATTTCAGCATTTCAGCAATGTTCTGGTGAGTCTTTGAATGAAGCTTGGGAGCATTTTAAGGAGTACCAATGAGATTGTCCACACCACGATTATTCTGATGAGCAGTTGCTTAATACTTTCTGTGATGGAATTGAGTGGGAGTACAAGAACTCTCTGAATGCTGCAAGTAATGGAGACTTCATGACTAATACTAGGGATGAAGTCTTCACCCTCATCGACAAATTGGCAGCAAGTTCTGGTAGTCACTGTCCGCAGTATGACACAGGAAGAAAGGTCAATAGCATAGAGATTCAGAGGATAGATGAGATTGTTGAGAAGCTTGTCATGCTTATCAAAGCTAATCAAGGGAGTCATAGGGGTGTGCATCAGCTGGATGACAGTAGAGAGGTAGCTAAAGTTCAGGATGAATCTAAAATGTCAGAGGAGCAGAGAGAAGTCGATTATGTCAACTGGCAGAACAGGGGACATAATCAAAACTATCTTTCTTATAGGAGCACAAACGTGGAAAACCCACAAGATATCGTTTTCCAACTCATGCAATGCCTCCGGGATCACTTTTCCAAGGAAAGCCCTTTGTACAAAATCCTGGTCAGAGGTGGAACAACCAGAAGCCTTACAACCAAAACCCAGGAAGTAGCAGCTGGCAAAAACCGTACAAGCCGTATCAATAACCACCACTGCAGCAGCAAGCTCTAGCGAGCTCTTCAGATACTTCAAACGATGGGATCAAGGCAGTAATCCAACAAGTTGCAACTGAGTAGTAGAAAACCAGAAGCCTTACAACCAAAACCCAGGAAGTAGCAGCTGGCAAAAACCGTACAAGCCGTATCAATAACCACCACTGCAGCAGCAAGCTCTAGCGAGCTCTTCAGATACTTCAAACGATGGGATCAAGGCAGTAATCCAACAAGTTGCAACTGAGTAGTAGAAAACCACACGAGAGCTCAACACGAAGGTAGACAACATGTATAATGATTTGAATAGCAAGTTTGAGTTAGTTTCTATGCATTTGAAGAAGCTAGACACTCAGGTAGCCCAAACTGCTGAAGCTATGAGAAGACCTCAGGGAGTTCTACCTAGAAAACTTGAGAAGAATCCGAAGGAGTCATGCAATGTTGTGAAGTCTGAAACTGAGGAATGTAGTGTGAATAAGGAGGTGAGCAAGGAAGGCAAGTACATACCTCCAATCCCATTCCCAAAAGAGCTCACCAAGCTAGAGGATTAAGGGGAATTCACAATACCATGCATTCTTGGGAGTTTGATCTTTAGTGATGCGCTTTCTGATTCTGGTGCAAGTGTTAATGTCATCTCTCTGGAGACAATAAAGAAATTAGGCATTGGTTTGATGCAGGAGCACAACTCATCCATCTCTTTTGGAGATGCCACTTCTAAGAACCCAAGGGGGCGATTGATTGATTTCACCCTTCTCGTTGGAAATTGCAAGGTTCCAACAGATTTCACTGTAGTTGAGATGGCTAGAAATGGAGAAGTTCTGATATTGTTAGGAAGACCATTCCTAAACACCGTATGAGCTAAAATTTATTTTCCTAACAAGAAAGTTGTGCTGGAAAATGTTGATAAGAAAGTCTCCTACCCAATCAGAGCTTCAACGGGTAACTTGTGTGGAATGATAAATGCTTTTTCTGAGAAGGAAGCAGTTTCTGAAATTGAAGATTTGGTTTCCACGAAATTGGGAAGTTGTGAACTTGAGTATGAATCAGATGAGGAATACAACCTTTATTGTGAGCTAGCAGAGGACTCAGCTGATCATGACGATACAAGTATCCTTAATGTTACACCTTATGACTATTCTAAGTTTGTTGTTCAAAACTTGTGTCTTAAGATTTTTGCAGGAAAACTCAAACTTGAAACTTCAAGACCCTACACCGTGAAAGAAATTTAATCTGATAGAACCGTAGTGTTGCTGGACGCTACAGGAGCTGAATTCTATAGGAAGGATGAACAACTTAAGGAGTTCTTAATCGATGAAGAAAAGACTAAGGGGTGAACATTCCTCCAAAAGGTTAATCCGCCATCTAGAGTGGCAAGCAAGTTAAGCTAATAACTTTAAACAAGCGCTGAGTGGGAGGCAACCCACTATTAGGAAGTTTTCTTTTTCATTATCATTCTGTTTTTAGTTTATTTTTTGTTATGTTTTATTTTGTTTCAGGTGAGAAAGTAATCAGAGAGCTTTGATCAATCGATCATAACATCTTCAAAGGGATGCGCTCGAACAGTTGATCGACCTGCAACAATTTGATCGATCGATCATCGAAGGAAAGGAAGTGTGCACTCGACCATTTGATCGATCTCAGCTACAGGATCGATCGATCAAAATTTCACAATCCATGCGGACCACCATTTGATTGACCTGCGGTAGTTTGATTGATCGATCATCAAGACCAAGGACGATGCACATGACCATTTGATCGAGTTGTAGTTATTTGATCGATCGATCATCGAAAGAGAAGATTTCACGAGGAGGTTGATCGATCGATCGTGACCAGGATCGATCTATCAACGGGCCAGGTAAGTACTTTATAAAGGGAAAACACGAGTTTATGAAGAATTATTAAAACACAAAATAGTTTATTTTCTTTAGCGATTTTCCTCCGAAAATATTCAAAAACTCATAACTTCTTTGAATCTTAACCATTTTCTTCGATTCAAAGGCCTAATTCACTTGGATTTCTCCCCTCTATCTGATTACCCTATTATCTCTTTCAATTGGCAAATGTATGGCTTCCTAATTGATGATTTATAGAACGAATTGAAGCTTTTAGGGAAGTTTTGAATTTCGATTTATTAATGTTTTTTTGCTTAAAATCCATATGCTTTCACTATTGTTGGGAAATTTCAAAGCTCTCTGGCTCTGTATATGATTGATTCTTGCCTAGCAATCGATTGTTAGGTTGAAGGAGAACTTTTAGAGATTTTTGGGAATTTAGGTTTGAAATTGAGGTTTTGTGAAGTTAATTGATGCATTGCTAGATGGTATCTATGTTGATTATTGAGTTTAGCAATTGATTTCACAATCATCTCAATTGTATTTCAGATTTTGATATTCTCATACTTTCTTGTGAAACTGAATTCTTTGTTGTTCTTTGTTGTTGCTATTTACAGACGATGGTGCATACAAAAGAACCAAGGAAACCTGCAAAGAAGGTTAAGAGATCAGCCAATCTTAAGGCTGGACAATCTAGTGGTTCTGGTCTTAGAGAGCAACTACCGTGGCCAAGACCTGATGAGGAACCATTCAAGAATAATCTTGGTAATTAGTCTAATCCGTCGTTGCTGAAGAATGACAAAGCCTATAGGAAGCATACAGCTGAAGGAGGATGGTAGAAGTTTCATGGGATATTTTACGATCAGCTGTTGAGAAACAAGATGCTTCCGACTAAGTTTATCTGCCCTGCTACTCTGGATAAGTTAGGGATTCTTGATGATGTTGGTGGTATGCTTGAGAGACTCAATTTAGGTACCTTTGGGTCTACACCATATCCACTGTACCCAGAGTCGGTTCATCAGTTTTTATTCACTTGTGATCTCCATTTGGTTGCAGACCCTCATGCTCCTATTTCTGCTGCATACTTCACTTTCATGTTCAAAGGAGTATCATACACACTGACCATCAGAGATATCCGCAGGATATTTGGCTTTACAGAGGATGATGAGGGACAGTTGCCTCCTCATTCTGGTCCAGCCAACGATGCCCTATGACATATTTTAGCAGACGGAGCTTTTCAGGGACGTGATTCTAAGCTCACGCACATTAGGCACCCATCAGTTCAGATTGTAGTGAAGCTTTTGGGTTCTACTATTCTTTGTAAGGAGATAAATCCTACTGTCACAAAGCCTAAGTTGGAGATTCTTCATCACGCTATTGCTTCAGCAATCCCGGATCTCTATGGTAACGCTCATGCTCCTCAGTATGACCCTCGTAACATCAACTGGGGATTTGTGTTTGCAAATCTACTTCCAAATCGTTGCTTTAGAGGTGCACCAGACCAACCACTCAGAGAGACTATTGGTAGTCTTCTCATATCGATCTTCTAGTTTCTTAGGCTTGATCTCAGCAACACTCAGAAGATCGAGAAGATCTTGATATAGATGACAGAACTTTGACCAATTTCACTTACTTTACTGAGAAGATCAAGTGGCGGTATTACTCTAGAGATTATAAGGCATATTGGTGCAAGTTTCCAGCTCCAGCAGTCACTTCTCTCACTTGCCGCGAGAATGTGATATTCGAGCCTCATATTACTCATCCAGAGATTGCAGAAATCAAGGAGGAGCAGCCCCAGCTTCAGCGCAGCGCCCCTTGTAGGCGTCCTTCCACTGCTCCTGCGCCTACACAGCCATATCCCAACGTCGCGCAGACACTTGAGCACATCATTCCAGAGTATAGTGAGGAGTTTGATGTCCCTCTATTCTCTGATGATTTCACTGATAGAGAGTACAGGCGCTGGCATTATGAGAACGAGAAGAGGAAGCATTCAATGAGGAAAGAGTTGTTAGGAAGATTCATGTTGCTTTTTGCTTGAGCACACCTTCTGCGGACAGAGTTGAGACTAGCACCAGAGCTGAGGCGCAAAGACCTGATGATATATATGGTTTTTAACATATTTAAGGAGTCTCATTTAGTTATTTTCCGCATACATTTCTACTACATTCTCATCATTTTGGAGTCTCAATAGCTTCATTCATCTACATTAGCATAAACACTACATTCGAGGAGATTTCAGCGTTAAATTGCAGACTTTAGAGCAAGCAGGGGCTGAGGGTTGAGGAAGTAGCACTTGGAGTCTGATAGGAGTTACAGAGCGTCTGAAGAGCATACCAGCCTTAGGACACACTCTAGACGCAGATCGAGTCACACTCAAGACGCGGATCGAGTAATACTCCAAACGTGGATCGAGTCTCACTCCAGATGCGGATCGAGCTATGCTAGACTTGAGATGCACTCGGACTTGTCATGGAGCGTCGGACACACGCATGGTTGTCATTTCAGTTGCAGTTAGAGTGAGCTACACCTTGGGTCACAAGCTTTCTATTGATGGGCCTGTTCAACGTCTAGATCGAGCCTGATTTCAAGATCCACTACACTCTGAACTTTTCCTACTGGGCCGAATTCAACTTAGGGTTGTACCAAATTTACTATATATTTCTTGTTTTTCCTATTTTGAAGAGAACTTTAGTTTTTACTACTTTTTTGTGCACGTAGAATTTTTAGCTTTGTAATCTCAGAACAAATTCCTTTTTGATTTCGAGTTCACTTTTTGTGCAATTTAGTTTTACGTTCAGCGTGGATTTCAATCTTCATTTGAGTTTATTGTCTATGTTATCTAATATTGATTTCGTGCTTAGTGTTGAATTTATGAGTTCTGAGTAGTCACCTAGGGCTCTTGAGGATGAGTTAGGTCAGTGTGGAGCTTAGGTTTTCTAGGTCGCTTGAGGTTATAATTATTTAGGTCTTTTCTGATTTGGTGTTATCATCACTAGGTCTCTTGTTTTGAGACGCTCTAGCACCCGATAGGTGTTTGGTAGAATGTCTGACTGAACCACTTCAGAGATTCACATGCTTAGCTCGAGGGATCGAATGTCTAAGGTGTGAATTGGCTCTAAGCGAGTTGGTCATTCATTTCGGTTAGATTATCAAACGCCTATGGCGATAGGGTCTGTTAATAGTCTGATCAAGTTTGTTTGCCATGAGAGTGGATTCATTGCTATTGTTCTCATTGCCTAGAGATTAGCTCTATTGAGTGTTGTCAAGCGTCTAGTTTGTCTCAGAGTCACACTGATCTGTGATACTCACTCCTCAGGAACTTGTTTTCTCACCCTGTGTTAAATTCACTTTTCTCTCTACTGTTTACTGCTTCGTTTAATTTCATTATTATTGCTAATTGCTTAATTTACTCTTATTTTAAGTTTGACTTAGGTTGTTTGACAAAACCACACTTTGATTAGTTTGGATTAGAATAGTTAGCTGTATTCCCAGTGATAACTATATTCCGAGTTGGATTAACACCTACTGTACTACATCGACATCTTAGTATAATAGGATTTGAAAGCTAGAGTAAAACCTTGTTATCAAATTGGCGTCGTTGTCAAATGGGTTTCTGTTAGTTACATTTAGGATTATTAACTTTCTAAGCTCAAGTTCATTTTATTTCCTGTTACTTACTCACATGTGGTACTATCTTTTGGTGTTCTGTTTCAAGTGATTTCGACCTTCAGTAAGTCAGCTAGACCCTACTGCTCGAGTTGAGTTCACACCTTATATACAGACACGTTCACAGGGGAGTCATAACCTTCTCCAACCTCTTGACAACATTGTCCAGCTTCCACGCGAGTTGAGAGCGAAGAAAAACCAACTCCACAGTACACTAGAAGATCCAACTGAAATGGATCCGCCAACAGACTCGAACACTAACCAACGTACTCTGAACACAGACCAAATCCTATGGATGGACCTCGGCAGAGGAGGCCACGAATAATTGGCGCTGGAGATGCACCAAGCACTCACACCCAGAGACATGGGATCATGCCTCTAACTATCCCGAACAACAACTTTGAGATCAAGAGCAGTCTCATCTCCATGATCCAAAATAGGCAATTTCATGGACTACCCTATGAAGACCCTCTTGATCACTTGGATGAGTTCGAGCGCATTTGTGGACTACAAAGGCTCAATGGTGTCAGTGAGAATGAGTTTAAACTGAGGCTGTTTCCATTTTCTCTAAGAGATAAAGCCCGCCTTTGGGAGAAGCATTTACTGCAAGGATCTATCACTTCTTGGAATGACTGCGAGACTACTTTTCTTAGCAAGTTCTTCTCGAACTCTCGGACTGCAAAGCTGAGGAGTGCTATCTCAAGCTTTGCGCAGCAGAATTCTGAAACCTTTGCTGAAGCTTGGGAGCGGTACAAGACTTATCAATCGCAGTGCCCCCATCATGGTTACACCACTGAGACTCTGCTTAGCAACCTCTATAGAGGTGTTCACCCTAACATCCGAAGGCTTTTGGACATAACCAGCAATGGAAATTTCTTCAACAAGGATGTGGATGAAGGTTTGGAGTTAGTAGAGAATATGGCATAGGCAGATGGGTAGGATAATGAGGATTACAATAGAATCTTGCGTGGCATAGTAGATACGAATACAGTCAGTCGAAAGGAGCTCAAGGCCCTGTATAAAATTAACAAGCTGCTATAGGTACAACAAAACCATGTCCACTTCATGACAAGGGATGAACAAATTCCGGACGAGGAGGATTATCAGGTTGAGGAGATCAGTTATTTGCAGAATCAAGGTGGGGTTTACAAGCAGTACAACAACTTCAAGCAACACCCAAACCTCTCCTACAAGAGTAACAATGTAGCAAATCCCCACGACCAGGTCTACCCACCCAAACCCCAGAACGTTCAATCTAAAGCTTTTGTCCCTAAGCAGCAATCTCACCAGAGTTTCCAGCCAGCTCAAACCGTGCCACCTGGGTATGAAACGCAAGCCCTAGCAACTGTTACACAACCACCCGAGGTTTTGACTTTGCTCCAAGAGATACTTAAAGGACATAAAGCCTCTGCTACTGAAGTAACAAATAAGTTTGCAGAGGTACACTCCAAGATTGACGCTTCTCACAACGATCTCAACTGGAAGTTTGAGACACTGAACGCCAGACTCAAGTATGTGGAGAGTCAGCAAACATCATCTTCTACTGTGAAGACAACTGGGCAACTTCCAGGGATAGTAGTTCCTTACCCAAAGGATTATCACTCCAATGCTATCACTATGAGAAGTGGGCGTGAGTTGCTGATTCATGCGGAGAGTGCTAAGGATACTGAGGACAGTAAGGTTTAGGAGGGCTTCTAAGCCGCAATTCCACTGCAGACCTGCCATTTGAACCAGAGACTTGATCTAGAGTTGATTCTAAGCCGCAATCTGGTGAAAAACCCACACCTGAAGATAAGCTCGACACGACAGACCAACCTGCTCCCAAACCCAGTGCTCCAGATGCTAATCCACCTCCACCAGCCCAAGAGAAAAACAAACCTTTTGTTCTGCTACCTTACAAACCCCAATTGCCATTTCCTTAAAGGTTCAAGAAGGATCTGACTAAGAAATATAAAGCCCTCTTTAACAAGAAGATGAAAGACATTGAGGTGAAAATTCTGATATTGGATGCGTTTATGCTGATGCCTCCTTACTAGAAATTTTTGAAAGAAGTAGTTAAGGAGAGGACTCAAGAAGTCGAGGGTATGGTGGTACTGACGCATGAGATTAGCGCTATAATCCAGAGAAAGGTTGTACTGAAAAAGCTTGGTGATTCTGAAACCTTCATAATCCCATGTTCGCTTGGACTCTTATCATTCAGCAAGTGTCTCTGCGTTCTTGGTGCTTCAATTAGCCTCATGCCACTCTCAGTTTCAAAGAGGTTAGGCTTTGCTGATTACAAAACCTGTAAGGTTTCATTGGTTCTAGCTGATAGGTCCATGAGAATCCCTTATGGTATTTTGGAAGACCTTCTTGTGAAGGTGGGAAGTGTTGAGATACCGACAGATTTTGTCGTTTTGGAAATGGAAGAGGAGCCTACAGATCATCTGCTATTTGGAAGACCTTTCTTAGGCACAGCAGGTGCATTGATTGATGTCAGATATGGGGTAATCGAGATGAATCTTGGTCCGGATCTAAAAATGAAGTTTAACATCAACGATGCGATCAAGAAACCTATGATTGAAGGTTATGTATTCTTAATTCAAGAGATGGATGCTCTTGCTGATGAGCTGTTGGAAGAGCTGGCAGCAGAAGATCAACTGCAAGTTGCTCTGACAAAGTCTGCCGCTGAAGGGTATTTGAGGATAGAAGTAGAGTGTTATGGGAAGCTACTAGATTCTCATAGACGAGTCCAGAGTTTAGTGCTAATTGAAGAGTTGGATGAAGCGTCATCTGAGGGTTTAGTAGTAACCCGATACTCGAGTGTGTCTATGCCAGAGTCCAGCCAGACACTCGAGCTGCAAGTACTCGAGTCCCATACACCTGCATTCACTAATGACTGGTCCGAGCTCAAGGCACCCAAAGTTGAATTGAAACCACTTCTTGCAGGGCAAAGTTACGTATTTCTAGGCTCTAATTCCACGTATCCTGTAATTGTCAATGATGCTTTGAGTGACGATGAATTGAACATACTGTTGAATGAGCTTAAACATTTTAGAAAGGCTATATGATACACCCTTAAAGATATTAGAGGAATATCCCCAAGTTTTTGCACACATTGAATACACTTAGAGGATGAATCTCATTCTAGCGTAGAACCCCAGAGGACGCTGAACCCTAACCTTAAAGAAGTTGTGAAAAAGGAAATACTTAAGTTGCTAGACCCTGATGTTATCTTTCCAATTTCTGATAGTAAGTGGGTTTCGCTTGTGCATCGTGTTCCTAAGAAGAGGGGTATCACTGTAGTTAAGAACGATAAAGATGAACTAATACCCACTAGAACTATAACTAGGCATAGGATGTGCATAGACTATAGGAGGCTAAATTTCTCCACTAGGAAAGACCACTTTCCTTTGCCATTTATTGATCAGATGGTTGAAAGGTTTTCTAGTAAAAAGTATTATTGTTTCCTTGACAGGTACAGTGAGTTCTTTTATATCCCTATACTCCCGGATGATCAGGAAAAAACTACTTTTACCTGCCCTTATGGCACCTTTGCATACAAACGCATGCTATTTGGGTTGTGCAGTGGTCCTGCTACATTTCAGCATTGTATGACTTCTATTTTCTCAGATTTGATTGAGGATGTGGTAGAGGTATTCATGGACGATTTCTCCATCCATGGCTCTTCCTACTCCTCTTGTTTATCAAATTTGTGCAGGGTGCTTAGCAGGTGCGTAGAGACAAACCTTGTGCTGAACTGGGAAAATGTCACTTCATGGTTCAAGAAGGGATAGTGTTGGGACACAAGATATCTGAGAAGGGTATTGAGGTTGACAAGGTAAAGCTAGAAGTCATGGCTCAGCTGCAGCCCCCTAAGACAGTGAAAGATATTCTAAGCTTTCTGGGTCACGCTGGGTTTTACAGAAGGTTCATCAAGGACTTCTCCAAAATTGCAAGGCCCCTGACGCGCCTACTGTGCCAAGAGGTCGAGATCAACTTCAACTCTGAGTGTCTCGAAGCTTTTCTTAAGATCAAAGAAGCGTTGATCTCTGCTCCAATAGTCCAAGCTCCAGACTAGGCTTTTCCATTCGAGATCATGTGTGACGTGAGTGATTTTGCTGTTGGAGCAGTCTAGGGTCAGAGAAAGGATAAGAAGTTGAATATGATATATTATGTCAATAGGACTCCTGATGACGCCCAAGTCAAGTACGCAACCACAGAAAAAGAACTTCTTGCTGTAGTATTCACATTTGAGAAATTCAGATTGTATCTGGTGGGATCCAAAGTGATTGTTCACACTGATCACGCTGCATTGAAGTACTTGATGAAGAAAAAGGATGCTAAACCCAGATTACTGAGATGGATACTACTGTCGCAAGAGNTGCTAAACCCAGATTACTGAGATGGATACTACTGTCGCAAGAGTTTGACATGGAAATAGTGGACAAACCTGGAGTGAAAAATGGAGTGGCAGATCACTTGTCACGAATGATGATTGAGGACTCGATCCCTATTGATGACTCGATGCCAGAAGAGCAGCTCATGACTTTAAGAGCACAGGAGAATTGTTCTCAAATTAGCAAGAGACTCGCTGGATCCACTCTACCTTGGTAAGCAGATTTGGTCAACTACTTGGTCGTTAGTGAGGTGCCTAAGTATTTGGACTCCTACCAGAGGAAGAAATTCTTCAGAGATGTTAATAATTACTTTTGGGATGAGCCCTACTTATACAAGAAAGGGGCAGACGGTTTGTTCAGAAGGTGTATAGCAGAGGAAAAAGTTCAAGGCGTCCTGGAGCACTGTCATGGGTTAGCCTACGGTGGACATTTTGCCACGTTCAAGACTGTTCAGAAGATTTTGCAATTAGGATTATGGTGAAGTTAGGTGGCCAACTCGGGTCTGTTGGTGAAGTTAGGTGGCCAACTCGGGTCTATTGGTGAAGTCATGTAGCCAACTCAGGTCTGTTGGTGAAGTCATGTAGCCAACTCAGGTCTGTTCGTGAAGTCATATAGCCAAGTCGGGTCCGTTGGTGAAGTTAGGTGGCCAACTCGGGTCTGTTAGTGAAGTTAGGTGGCCAACTCGGGTCTGTTGGTGAAGTCATGTGGCCAACTCGGGTCTGTT